>CM034152.1:659917806-659976024 GCA_019776745.2 Taxus chinensis
TTTCCTATTACTAGGAGGACGAAACAAGGGTTGTATACCTAGTCTACGGTGTACGTATGAGAAATTTTCTTACATTGAAAATGGATTTGTTGTCTCTTCTGGAAGGAATCACCCGGTAAGGGAAGAAGGCCACTCCAAGGAAAATGGGGAGAGAAGAGAAGAGAGGAAGAGAGGAATCTCATGAGAGAAAAACGTACCAAGCACACATACAATGCAAATATGTACGTAGGTAGGGTCAAGGGGGGGCAACAAGACAAGACCTGTAAACAGAGAAATAAGTACCCCCACAGAAGAAAAAAAGAGAAGAAAATACGGAAGATGTCCAGATAAAGAGAAGGTCCCTACCTAAGAAGAATTACTGCGTGAGAAAGGGTCCACCTAGGGAAGAAGAAAAAGAAAACTCTCCTATATTGGAATTTATAGTTAGGAAGAAACAAAGAGTACAAAAAATGTGGATGCAAAAGAAAATAAAAGAGCAGGAGGTCAACAAGGGGACAAGGACGATAAATATCACAATGAGGCAGAATTCAACCTGTGTACGATGTATTAAGGAGTATGAGGTGAAGGAAAAGAAGAAAGGGATGAGGATGGAGGAAGGGACCCATATTGGGGAGGAGTGAGAAGTTAAAATGAAGGATCAAAAGACTCCAAGCTCAACCAAAGAGCGATGGATAATACCATAGAGAGGGAGGGTAAGTAGAAGGAATTATCCAACAGTTGGTAGTAGAGCAAAAAATCAAGCAAAAGCACAAGTAAGTGCTAAGAAATGAAGGAAAGTTACTGTATAGGAAAGGAGTATGGAAGCATGGCGGAAAAGAACCCCATCTTACCAATAAGCTTCCCAGAGGCTACGTTTGTATAGGTGGAAAAGGACATAGTAGTGCGCAAGAACAAGAAATGACTTAAACAATTATCCAAACAAGGACTAGTTCCACTTTTCCATTCCAATATACCTTGCAATAAAATAAACAAAACTCCGTGCTTGGTCTTATTTCAATAAGATGGTGCATAACCAATGCAGCGGAAAATGCTATCTTGGTTTTTCTTTGAGTCCGTGGTGAGTGAAACCCAAATTCAAAGTCAACTGAGATGCATTGATGAAATACTAGATGCCAAGGGCAGTACAACCTCTCTTAATGCCCAAAAACGTCTTAGAACAGGTTGGAATGCAATCAAAAAAGATAGGTGGTGGTAAGAAACAAGACTCTTTGGCAGAAAATGACAGGAAAGCAATAAAGGGTTTTGGAGGAAGAGAAAGATTGAGAGGAATAATGGGAGATCATTTAGGGATAAAAGAAGATAAAAAAATGAATGATCAGTGCAAACTTAAGGCACAAACTGAGTGATGATAAGGAAAAAGTGTGTGAAAACATAAGAAGATAAAGTCATTTCAGGATTCAAAATTTGAAGTACCCAAATGGCCCCGCCGAGGAAGAATCTTGATCATCATGCACTGCAATGCTTGGAAGGTGTATGAGTTCATTCTGTAATCTTGTTTATGGGGTGCAAACCTTATATATTTAGCATGTTATAGCTTGGATATATTTCTTATTATTCATGCGTGTTTATCTACTTTCTCTGATGCATGGGTGTGTATGATCTGCTAGTTGTATGTGTTCTTTTAGGATGCATGTATTTCTATCTCTGAAAATAAAACCCTATTTAATGACAGAAACTTATTCACAAATCTACATGAACTAGGGCTCTATGCTTCATGCGTGCCGTCGGGGGAGGGGAGCACCAAATTCCCACTGGGTGATAGGCCAATGCGCTTTGGGTTAGAAATAAGTTATTAAGGGTAAAATAATGACTACAAAATTTTAAAGTATTAAAATTCATTTTGCAGGGTTCAGACAGGAGGCTGCCAAAGTAGTAAATACCAAGGTGGAATTATCAAAAATTTGTATTTTCATGGCTATCAAGGAAAAATTAAGATAATTGTGTGAAAATACAAAGAGAAAAGTTAAATAGGTCAGGAGAAGACTTAGTTAAGAGTTGCAACGAGATGTCTTAAGAAGAAGAAATATAGGTGAGACGTTGAAAAGATGGAGAAGATTACATGTGTTTCACATATAGTCATCAGGTTCCAAGTTTATGAATGTTTTTTTTTTGATTCAGAAGGTATGTAAACCATGATAATGTTGTAAATAATAGCTTGATAGGATGCCAATACATTTAGATATTGAACTTTTTATATAGTCATGATGGCATTGATTACAAGGCATTTTGACATGGTTTAAAAGTCCTTAAAGGTTATCTGAAGCTTGGTCTAGAAAAGGAATGTTAGCTGACTCTTTTGTAGTTGAATAATTTTTTTTGCAAACAAGGGAGTGTTTCACGAAGTTTTTAAGACTTGAAATACTGAGAGGCTATTGATAATTTTTGTATGTGGATAATTAAAATCAAGAGAAGTCTATAAGGATTTGAGGCACAGTATGGGAATTTAGAAGGTTATGAGTCACGCTTGAGACATTTTTGGTTCTTAAAGCCTCAAGAACACGATCCAAGTAGGGTGAATGAGAGTTATTTGGATAAGATTTCAATAAACTTGTTAGAGCAATGAAAATAAGTCTGGGGTAGTGTGTTCTTTAGAACCCTTTAAGTGTCATAATATGCTCTAGAATCCTAAAAGTTTGTCTTTTAGTAATAATTTTAAAGGAATGTGATAAGATCTTTGAGGTATATTAAAGGCTCTTCAAAGAAGATAAGGTACAAGATCTATAAGGTGCATCAAAAGATGACATTCTTAAGGGCTTTAAAAGGAATGGTCAGGAATATTTTTGGAAACGAAAGTGTATGAAATATTCAGATATTTTAAGTTTTTGAAGGCATGGTGCTCTCTCTAACTCATATTGTCAGATAAAAGTGCATAAAAATATTAGAGGTCCTATCAAAAAATCTGGTTATAGCAGTTCTTAGTAGTTAGAAGTCTTGTAATCTTTGTAATGAGTGTATGAAAGAAGCTTGAAAACCCCACTTTGGAAGTATGTTGCAAGTATATGTTTGTTGATCTAATTGAGGTTAAATCTAGTAGTGCTGAAGAAAGTTAAAGGATTGAGAAGGTTTATAATGAGGGGTTTATTAGATGGATACATCTTATAAGAAAGTTGTTGTAGTCTAAAATCACTCACCGTACTATTGCATTTCTACTGCAAGCATGTTTGTATTTTAATATGGATCTTTCGTAATAAAAATAATTAGTAGTGACCATCTCTTGATACTTTGTTCTCAGTAGTCAGTCGTCAGTTTTAGTTGTTTGTTTTAGTGGTACTGTCTTATACAGGTTTTGGGAATATTTGGGAGGTCATAAAGTGTCGTTAATTTTCTCAGTCATCGTCTCGAGTTCCTATTTGGGGTGCCTAGGGTTTCAACTGGGGCGTCAGGCCACCCCGGTTGTGATTTTTGGTATACCCTTGGTTTTTGTAATTGGTGAGGTCCTAATTTATTTTTTGAGGTTAGTCTTTTTTGTACGTGAGTATTCCCCTAGTTGTATTCGGACATTTTCAGGTTAGTATTATTAAAATTTGAACAAATGTCCCTATATAAAACATGGCATTACTCAGTACATTATGGGCCGACACCTCTTACTATCAAGATAAGATATCTATAAGGAAAGGACTTCATTTTGATCTTCTATATTCAACATCACACAAGCTTAGGGCGGGAAAGGGTATATTTCTTTCTATCCGATTCCACAAGTTACATTTTTTTATCTAGTTATTTCCCCTAATTTTGTTTGTCATTGCTCTAGGGCATCCTAGAAAAATGTGCAACAACATGACACACAAAAACTACATGGAGTCTAGAATGTATAGTGCAACGCTTAGTCGTTACGTCCACCAATGTGGTGGCTAGGTTAGTCTGATCTATTCATATAATTTTATTTTTAGTCAATTGATGCTTTTTTATAGGGTTTATTAGGTGGATCTTTAAAATTAATTTATAGTAACAAAGATTTACGATTATTGCGACACATTTGTGATAAATACGAAGATATAATTGAGATATTATGACACTTCCATACCCAGCTCCAAATTTTTCTGCAGTCTACAACACCAGAACAAAGACCAGGGTCCCCAAGGGACCTCCAGTATCTCTAGGTCTTAGTCCAGGCAAATATTCAACTTTTTCCATTACCAGAGGACACAAGTTACAACTTCAAATTCTGACAATAGTTTGCTTCAGTCTAGCCTACAACGAGGGCTAATAAAAATTGAGGTTAGTAACCAATCCCTCTTACTTTTCATTTCAATAATTTAAGCAATAAAATGCAGATACTTAATCTTATAGTTTTAATATAGATTTTATTATATTGGATTAACCGTTAAAATGGGTAATACCTTCTGTTTTAGTTTAGTTAATCATTTTGTGAACCCTTAATTAAGAATTCTTTCCTTTGGTCCTTTTAATACATTGTGATTGAGCATTATTATTCTTTTTCACCACATCATGTCTCATTTAGTGTCAATCCTTATCTATGATGAGGCTGGCCGCCATCGGTGTTGAACTCAAAGATTTATATAGTTACCCCCATTGTTGTACCTGATGATACTCACTAAGCCCCTCTTTAAAGGCCAACAAAACCTGTGGTGGACTAGTATTGGATATCCTATAGGTATTTTCTCTTGTGATTGATACTATTGCATTCAATCTTGTACCACCAGCCATCTGTTTCAATGTCCTTCTAAAATTCCACTGATCCTTAGATGAATCACATTGATTATTGGTAGGCAGTGACCCAAAATTCGGTGTACCTCATGACTCCCCAGTTATATCCACCGACTACTCTAACTACTCCAATGTCTTCTACTCACCTCTGGTAGTCCTCCTCCCACATCTATTCTAGCTTACATTCTCCTTCATATTAATTGATATCCTATTAATAATATGATGCGAAAAAAACAACTATTTGCTTGGAACCCCATATTCTACTTAATGACATCATGTGTCTCCTCTTTATTATACGCTAATTGTTTCTCTCCCACTCTTGTCTTCTCTAAGGGTGCATCTACTATTTTACATGAGTCACCACCAGATTTGCTCTTCGCCTTCTATTCCCACCTCCCTCTATGACTCATAATGAATATTCTCCTATAGAGGGTTCCTATTTGACAATTACTTGCACCTATTAGACTTGGGTTAACATTAGCCAGACTATAGACTCCTATAATCATCATCTACGATAGATCCTTTGGCATATCCTACTCATGAGCCTTAAGCAGACGTACCGCCATTATATAACCTCTTGATACCCTAAGAACCAGCTAATAATCGGACGACACCACCCCCCACTTAATATATTATGTCCATATTCTACCATCCCCTCACAGGATATTCTCTCTCATGCATGTTGTAGGAGGAAAACTCATCTACGTCATATCTAATTTATAAAGTTAAAATCCTATTCTAGATATATTGACACAAATTTTTGCAATAGAAATCTTGTTCCTAAAATATACATTAATTCTCCTTCCCTAAATACACTTTACATGACTACTTTGACATGTTTTGACAGTATTGGTGATCCTCAGCTCATATCCCTACACTAATGTACACTTATGGATGCTTACTTATAATGATCAATTATTGCTTAAGGCCGTGCTTCTAAGTCTACTGATGCCACCGGCCACTACAACAGGGTTACACCCACTTACGCTTTGGGTCAATAACACTTTTTATGACATGGAGCGATGATTGTCCCCATCATCATTTCATTCTAAGTAATGTCCTAAGTAATTATATGACACATACCTACTTACTCAAGGCTCCTCTAAACCTATCCATGACTATATCTTGTGCTTTAATGCCTGTATATAGGAACTCACTTCCAACCTGTCACGTAAACAGAATTCTTGGTTGTCATGCTCTCATTCATTCCACGTAAACAAGGTTGCAAATATGATATTTTTAGATTCATTCATTCTCTTTTCTCCTCACAATCTCAAATCCACACATGGTTTTCTCTGATATTTGTCATCCTCTCTTCTTTCCACTCCCACCTCCATTGATCATCCAAAACAATCTCTACCTTCTCCTAAAGCACATGCCAAATAAGCTAAAACCAATCTTCCCACCAACCCTATTCTACTCCTGTCCCCACAACAAGTTTCCTACTTCAACCTTTCCACCTCATCATGAGACTCCTTTTTATTTCTCCCCCTCATTCTCCGACCACATGAGGGTGCTAGAATATTTACTCAATGAGTGATTATTTGGTTACCCTCTCACCCACATCATCCCCACACCATTTTTTTTAAGAATGTCAGCGTGAACCTATGGTATTGTAATTATATCATCGCATCACTGGCCATCAGGAAAATGATTGTCTTCCCTCCGTGAAAGGATCAATAACTAACTATATATTTTTATATCATCTCTTTTTCTTCTCATGAGCAGTTCATGATCTCCCTCCTTTGTCCCCAACACCCATCAGCATAGGCTACCCCACTTGATTTCTTCTCCATCAGGTTCTTATTCATTCATCATTACCATTGTCTCAGTCCTTCTCAACCGCAACCATAGTTTCCACCATCACTTAAATGCATCCTCCACACATGCACACTCACCTGACTTCATATTGCTACACTCCCATGGTTGTTCACCATCTCTACCTATTCCCCATGGTTTTACTAACATTACATTAAATTTAGTCATACACATCATCTTGCATCCATTCCCATGTTCCAGCACCCGCCCTCAGCGTGTATTTAGGTAGGTGCTTAGTAGCACCTTACCCCCCGATGAAACACCTTGTTTTTCATACGTTCTTACACTCTTTCTAGTTGCACTCAAGCACTTTCCCAATGATGCCTCTATCTTGGCGTGGCTCATATTAATCTACTGAGGGTTGTCCTTACATGAGCCTTCTTTAAATATTGGGGCATAGTTTATCTAATCCTCCCCGTCTATGTCATGTTCATCGCTGTCCCTATCCTATCATGAATACATTACAGACCGGACAAATCATTATGGTACATCTCCTTAAACTATCTACAATTTAAATTTTGCTATAAGCATTACAGTACCTACCCACTTCACAATCTTTTATTCATTCATCATTTCATCAATCACATTAGATTGGTTTCTATTTGTCATCATTCACCAGACATATTTTGTCCTACCACGACTAACATCATCATGAAAATTATATTCATCACACACGAACAATACACCTGCTAGTGCAATAAAATAGAAACATAAAACAGCCAGACCTTGCAAGACAAAATAGTCCAAAGGAGATTTAAGATATAGCAAATAGTTGCCCAACTTTATAAGCATTTAATGAAATATCATCCCAAAATCATTTCTCACATCTAGGGCGGCAAGCCCCCTTAGCATAAATAGAATAATCCTACCAACACCTCAATCAATCACTTCCCATCTGCAGGTCTATGAGTGCCTAGAACTAGATCCTCTCCGTAATGTGCATGCCTCATTTGACGTCATCAAAACTTCTCTGGCACCTTCCTCCGTAGTATAGTAACTTTGTAACCTGCTCTGAAAATTGTCGTTACAAGTCCTACATACTGGGTAAACACATCGGTGTCTCCAATGACCACCACCTAACCACCTTCTCATGTGCATCAATCCACCTAATATCAGACTCCCCAATTCCTTATATCCCGCTCACTTAGCAACCTGTATATGTCATCTCGCTCTATAGAAGCCACTAGTCTCAAATAGATGGGCATGCTCTCCTGCAATGTCATCAAACATGTTCTCGACGTCCCTCCAACTAGACATCATTCGACACATTGTCACATGAAGAAGGATAAGCACGTGTCTACTATCGATGCCACAATATGTGTACCCTATAAACAGAACATAAACTTACATGTTATTTTTTAACACATACAAAAGACTTAGATAAACCTTAAACACCCATGTAGGCTATAACATAGGTAAACATACCCGATAAAAAATCTTTACAACTACCACAACAACGACTAGATTTCAGGGAAACCTCCCTCCCCTCCTCTTCCATGATGAAAATCTATTAGACCCATGAATAATTGGCTATAGTAAGACCCACTTATGCGTTTCCCACCGCACTTGATACTCCTCAGTACACCCCACTTTGTGCCCGTCCACAAAATGCTATCATTGGGTCTCTCTTCTAACCCTGGTGGTATTATCTACTCTATTATAGGCCCTAGGCTAACACCAGCCCTCCTAGGGGATCTAATAGCTTGCAACCATATTTATGGCTTTGGGGGCACATCCTGAATCATACAAAACTTCCTTGACACCCTCTCAACTTGAATAATCCCCACCTCACCTGCAAAGCGGTCATCTAACAACATGGTCCTCTGAATGTATCATAACTTTGTAGCATCCTCGGGCCATCCCCCATAGTCATGGTATGGCCTACATATAACTAACTTGAGCCCCATCCAATCTATAAGTGCCTCTAAAGGTATTGGTATCCAGCTTCCAACTATGAATATCCACGCAACATCAAGCATATATCTCAGGTAAAACCCACTCTCCTCGTGGCCCCCAATTGGTCTCAACAGGGTTATGTGCTTATATTTTCACACATGCATGAGTGTGGTCACTCTTATACCCCCACTATACTTGTCCTGTGTAAATTGATAAAATTATTTATATAGATGAACCAATAAACATCGTGGCCCATGTGAATCTCGTCCCGGCCTCCTCTATCTACGAAATATGTCAGTGTATCTTATACAAGGTGCTAATCCATCTCCCTCTACGGCTATACATGAAGCAATCACCACAGTAATAAATTTACACAAGTGTGGAACTCTATAATGTAGTATCACAACCAAAATTATATGGGCCTTGGTATGTACTTGATCCCCTAAAAATTATCACCTCACCAAGCACATCTATTTCTATATATCCACAACTGCCATCACTTGTACCCTCTCCCCAACATCTGATAATCATAATATGAGATAGATATTCTCCAATGTCACATTCATCTCCACCTTAGGAAACAAATTTTTTTATGTGTCTACACACAATCTCTCGTACAATTTCATCAACAAGTAAATATTATGGGGCACATCCGCCATCCGTGTTATATGCCACAAGCCGATACGTTCGATCACATCCCACTTATCATCCGAAAACCCCAGTCCAAGTAATGTAATCAAGTGATGACCAACACAAAACTCCAATGAGTGAATATCCCTATTCACAACATTAAACATAGCATTAGAACACCTTATACAATGAAACACAATTTCTCAACATACTAGTAACATGTTTTTACCATTATCCACTAAATACACAAACTTTTGACCATGACACCTAGATGCAGGACTAGGATGCCCAGGAGTAGGATAATAGCACCCAGTTCTAAGGCCTCCAGTCCCCGAGGTCACTAGCTCCCTCACTGCTCTTGTCCAAGTAAAAAATTATGAGAAAATCAAAAAACCTGAAATTTTAAAAAATTCAACTAAAACACCTATTACACCCTACAATTTCATAAAAATAATGCACTTACCAACTTCGTAGTCATATGCGATGCTACAGTGGTCGTCACTCGTAAAAACCACGTAGGACACAATCCCCTCACTTGATGCATCTACACTAACTCCGTACACACTCTCACACTCGCACAAAAGACAAATAAAGTTACAATTCATTTTCACTTCACCATTTATAGTTACGTTTCATCGTTTACCTTTACTATGGTCCTTATTTCATGATTTTTACCACAACTAATAAATGCTACATTGTTTCGCCTCACATCTAGAGCAGTTTCACTCCAATTTACACCCCATTTGTGGGAATTAGTTTTAGAATTCCACCTAACACACATTAGAAAACCTTTGCATGATTTATACCTCTTTAATATTCCCTATCATTCGATACATATGTATCTTTATCCTATTTCCATTACTTTGGGCTTAGTGTCCATTATTTTCATTCACTTCCCCACTTTCTCTAGAGGGGGGCAGATTATTGGGGGTTCCTCCTATAATCACCCTCACATAACCATGCATTAGAACATTGTGAATCCGACACTTACAAATACATAATGCAATATTTCACCATTGATTCCCGTTAATGACCTAGTCTAGGGGCAACAAATGTTTAAAATCTTCCAAACACCATCACATATTAATTCTATTATTTCCCCCTAATGACCTAACTTGGGGGAAACAAGCGATTAAAAATATTTTCACACAACATTTCATTAATTTCTATTGACTTCCCCCTAATCACCTAACCCAGGGGAAACTAGTGCAAAATATCTCCACAACTAGCAAATCAAAACAATTAATCAACCAATCAAAATCAATGCACTGAAAAAAAATCATATCATTAAAATATATGAGTTGTCTCCCAGATGACCTAACTTGGGAGCTACATTCACCAATTCTTTCCAAGATGACACAACTTGGTAATTTATTCTACATTATGCACTTACTTCTGGATGACCTAGCTTAGATGCCATCATACATGTTTATGCTCACTTCCATATGACCTGACTTGGAAGCCCTCTTTCATATCACCTTTGCTTCCACATGATCTAACTTGGAAGCCACCTGTTTCATTCCGCGTTTCTTCCAGATGACCTAAGTTGGAAGATACAAAATTTCATATCATGTTCACTTCGAGATGACCCAACTTGGAGCCTTCACATTGCAGGAACACCCATCTAGTGGGGGTGAGAGTGCCTTCCTCATATCACTCCTATATGGCTCAAATTTTTAAATCAAAATCATTTCGATCTAAAATTCACAAAATTTAATTTGATTTTGTCTACTATGGCTAGATTTTGAGGATACAGTTAAAGAGTGGAGAATAACACACTTTTATCTGTACACTCTTGCTCTGGTGAAAGAGGCCCAAATCTTCCAATTATTCATTCCTATACAAGCGTTTGGGTTGGGAGATGACCACTCCCTACCCATATTTCATCATTAATATGTTTTTGAAACCATCATACATCCTAGTCATCATTTTCATTTAGCACACTTCATCGTGACATTTACACTTTTTCGTTACATTACATGATCAACTCGTTGATCCATGGTTCAACATACTTTCATAGTTCTATCAGTACACTTCTACTATATATATGTGTGTGTTCTTCTATAACATGGGCTTGTCCAAATATTTCTCAGGTAGACATCTCTATCTACTTTATGTTACTAGATTTCCGCTCACAAACATAAAGTGGGGGAAAATGTAGTCACAAAATCACGCATTACTATTACATTTATACCACCGGGTATGTTATTTTAAATAAGGATTTGTTAGGTTGTGAGCCTGTTTTCATGTGAAGAAGTGTTGAAAGACTATTACACTAAGAGTATTGTACACTTTCCATAGTTGTCTCGCCAGAGTTCGAGGGGCCGGGCCGGCGGTAGCAGGGGTTTGGGGGAAAAGGTTCCAAAAATCAAATTTGGCCTTAAAACATGCCTGATATACAGGGAAACATGCTTTTATCATATGGCGGGATTTTGACCCATAGGTTTATGAGATAGTTTAACCCATGGTTTTAATACCCACAGTTTTGTAAATTTGCTTAAGTAGTTGTCTACTTATATGGTTTTATGCATATGCTAGATATAATGTGACATTATAGGTGTGTTTTGATTCAGGTGTGAATTCTGTAGAGTTTGTTGAGCATAGCTCCAAATAGATTTGGTATTGTATTGAGAGAGCTATGGCTTGTAATAAATCTGAGCAAGTGATTCTTGGTGGACATAGCCCAAATTGGGGTGAACCACATTAAATATTGTCTCTAAAGTTGTGTTGTGTTATTTTTTTCTACACTTTTATTTGAGATCTGAAATATTTTTCACATATTAGTTTCTACTGTTGCAATTCTGTGAGGGATTATTTTGCATATTTTATCCCTTATTTCCTAACAATTGGTATCATATCTTGGTAGATGATGAAATATCTAGTGTTGATAAATTCAATGGGTAGAATTTCAGTCTTTGGAAGATAAGATGGAAGATTACCTTATCAGAAGGATCTTTATATTCTGCTATCTGAGAAGGTGAACAAACCCTTGAGCATGACGGATGTGGAATGGGATTTGCCGGATAGGAAGGCACTTAGGAAAATTTGGCTATGTCTTCCATCTTCGGTATTATTAATGTTTCAAATAAAAAACCACAAAAGAATGATGGATGCATTAGGGAAGTTTGTATTAAAAACCCTCTACCTCTAATTAGATATTTTTAATGAAAAAGTTTCTAATATAAGATGTATGAGAATGGTTTCATTAGTTGATCATTTAAATAATTTTAATATGGTTGTAATATGATAGCTTCGGTTACAATAGAATTTGATGAAGAAGTTAGGGCTTTATTAGTTATGGTGCTCTTTACCTGAGAGTTGGGATAAGCCTAGTATTGGCGGTAAGCAACTCGGTTCCTAATACTCAAAGTTGAAGTTTGAGGATGTTTTAGGGGTGATTCTATGTGAAGAAAGTGAAGAAAAAGATCCGGGGAATCTTCTACTTCAAGGAATGATTTGACAGTGGAAACTAGAGGGAGACAGAAGAATAGAAGAAGCTATGGAAAATCAAAGGGATTGAACAAGCTCAAAATCCAAAAGCAAGATAGTATATTGGCACTATGGAAAGTCTGGGCATGCAAAGAAGAACTGTTGGGAGTTTAAGGACAAGAAGAAAATAAGGAGGCAAATGTGGTAATGGGTAATGGATGCCAGGATGCTTTGATTCTTTCTTTGCACAATATTACTGAATCTTGGATTTTAGATTCGGGGGCTTCTTTCCATACTACTCCACATAGGCATTATTTTTTTGATTATATTCAAGGAGGGTTTGGGGCATGTTTTTCTTATTGATGACGAGCCTTGCATCATAGTTGGAAAAAGGTTCTGTTCATGTTAAGATGCAGAATGTGAATACTTGGCTAGTGAAGTATGTCAAACATGTGCCTACATAAGATGAAATTTTATATCAGTAGGGGCAGTTGGAAGTGATGGTTGTACTGTGATATTTTACAATAGCCTCTTGGAAGGTTACCAAGGGTACTCTTGTGGTGGCAGACGTAAGAAGTTTGGAACCTTGTATTGAACCGCTTATAACCACCTAACATTTGTAATCTTGTGGCTTAAGAAGTAGATACAACATTGTGGCACTATAGGCTTAATCATATGAGCCATAAGGGCATCGAGATCATAAACAAGGATTTTTTTGGATATACAGAAATAGATTTGGATTTTTGTGAGGACTACATATATGGGAGACAAAAAAGAGCAAGGTTTTCTCAAGGTGGACCTACGAAGAAAGAGAGTAAGTTAAGTTGGTGCATTCTGACGTATGGGGCCAGGTCAAGTATCATCTCTTTGGGGTTCAAGTTATTATGTAAAATTTATTGATGATGCAACAAGGAAAGTTTGGGTTTATTTTATTAGAAACAAATCTAATGTATTTGGAACTTTTGTTAAATGGAAAGACTTGGTAGAGAATGAAAAGGTCTTAATCTAAAATGCCTTACGTCAGATAATGGAGGGGAGTATTGTAGCAATGAATTTGATGATTACTGTTCTAAGAATGGAATCCATAGGCAAAGATGGTTCCAGGAACTTTGTAGTAGAATGGGGTGTCAGAAAGGTATGAACAAAACAATAATGGAACATGCTAGGAGCATGAGGTTACATGTAGGACTACCTCTTTCTTTTTGAGCAGAAGTGGTGAGCACAATAGTGTATTTGATAATTGGGGATCCTCAAATGCCTTGGATGGAGACATAACTGAGGAGGATTGGTAAGGTAAGAAAGTTGATTAGTCATTTCTTAGGGTCTTTGTATGTGATGTGTTTGTGCATATAGATAAGGATGATAGGACCAAGTTAGAGGTTAAATCAGAAAAATGTACTTTCATTGGTTATGGTGGTGATGACTTTGGATATAAATGTTGGAGTATTAAGGGCAAGAAAATTATTCATTCTGGGATGTGATCTTTAATGAGAAAGTCATGTATAAGCAGAAGTTTTAGGAAATCAGGGAAGAATCTAAGAAATAATATGCAACAGTATAGGATCTTCCTGATGGGAAAGTGACACATGAATAAGTTCAGGAACCTCCTCAACAGGAACCAAAAAATCCTATATTGAGGAGGTCTTCTAGGGTAAGAAGAGAACCTGAACGTTTTTCTCCTTCTCTTTATTACTTAATACTCATTGATAGTGGAGAGCTAGAGAGATTTGATGAAGCAATGCAGGTAGATGCAAGGAAGAAAGTGGGAGCAAGCCATGGATGAGGAGCATCAGGCTATCATGGAGAACCAGACATGGTATTTGGTGAAGCTACCGAAGGGTAAAAGATCATTAACAGAACAAGTAGGTGTTCAGAGTCAAAGAGGGAAGAAGAGGCAAGAAAAAATACAAGGCCTGCTTGGTGGTCAAGGGGTTTGCATAGAAAAACGGAAATAATATTTTGATGAGATTTTTTCTCCTTTAGTAAAAATGACTTCTATTAGAACTGTCTTCGACTAGGTTACAGGCAGAAGACTTGCACTTAAAGCAATTGATGTAATGACTGCATTTCTCCATGGTGATTTGGAGGAGGAACTATATATGCAGTAACCAAGAGGTCTGAGGTCAAATGTAAAGAGGAGATGGTGTCAAAATTGAAGAAGAGCTTGTATGGCTTGAAAACAAGCTCCACGTAATGGTATAACAAAATGATAGTTCATGATGGAGCAAGGTTAATTGATGTCATTCTGACCATTGGTGTATACAAGAAAAATTAAGGGATGGCAGTTATATTATCTTGTTTGTATATGGATGACATGTTGGTTGCCGGTAAAAACATGCAGGAAATAAAGAAATTAAGAGCAGTTAAGTGATCCTTTACTATAAAATATTTGGAGGCAGCCAAAAAAATCTTGGTATGAGGATATCTCGAGATAGGAAGGAAAATGGAAGTTGATTTTATATCAGAAGAGTACGTTAGAAAGGCTTGAGAGGTTTAATATGCCAAGATGTTAAATGGTTGGGACTTCTTGTAGGCCATTTAAGTTATCAAAGGAGTAGTGTCCTAAGAGCGAGCAGTAGATGTACCAGATGTCCAGGTACCTTACATTAATGGTTGGAATTTTGATGTATGCCATGGTGTGCACAGGCTGATATTCCACAAGCAGTGGGAGCAGTGAGTATATTATGAGTGATCAGGTTAGATCTCATGGCAGGTAGTAAAGTTGGATATTCAGTTATTGAGAAGAGACCATGGGGACAATTTTGTGCTAACATTGGATTAGACACCACTTTGTGTGGTTA
Source organism: Taxus chinensis (assembly GCA_019776745.2). Classification (NCBI taxonomy): domain Eukaryota; kingdom Viridiplantae; phylum Streptophyta; class Pinopsida; order Cupressales; family Taxaceae; genus Taxus; species Taxus chinensis. The sequence continues at coordinate 659,933,049 of CM034152.1, forward strand.
CGTAGATTCCAAATATGGGACGGAGATGTAGACAGACAAGAGGAGCACAAAATGTTATGTGTAAAATGTAGGTGCGGACAACCATGGAGCTGGAATTCACTACTACGGAAGTTGGTGGCTTTGTAACCACAGAGCCTGAGTATGTTGCTACCCACAGAGGGAAAGCAAAGAAATGCTTGTTAAAACAATGGCATGAGGAGTGGGGCATAAGTAGGAGGAAGGAAAGCTAAAAGTGATAGTCATAGTGTTACACACTAGCTAAGAACTCTTTTGTCCATATAGGGACAAGCATAACGGGAAGGTACCATTCATCACGACCGCATTAGAGGAAGAGAATTTGAAGTTGGGAAGATTCATGCCAGTAGAATCCTATAGGACATGATGACCAAGGTGGTCACAAGGGAAAAAACTAAAGTGATGTTCATCTTTGTTGGTCTTCACAGAAATTAGTGAACAGTTGAGAAGCTTGGTTAAAGGAAACTAGTCTCCAAAGGGGGAATTGTTAGGGGTGGTGAGCTGTTTATATGTGAGGAAATATTGAAAGACTTACACTACGAGATTGTAACTTTCAACAGTTTTATCGCAGGGGTTGGGGGACGCAAAACGTGAATTTATTTTTTGCCTTAGAACGTGCCTGATAGATCAGGAAATGTGCATTTCTCATATGGGCAGGCTTTTGCTCATAGGGTTATGGGACAATTTTGGCCAATCGTTGAATACCCACCGGTTTGTAAAAACTTCTTAGTAGTTGTCTACTTATATGGTTTTATGCATTGGTCGATATAAAATGTGACATTGCATCTGTGTTTGCCATTCAGGTGAATTTAAGAGTTTGTTGAGCATAGCTCCAAATTGCTATGGGTATTTTATTGAGAGCGTGGGGGCTTGTAAAAAAATTTAATAATTGATTCTTGGTGGACCATGTAGCCCACAATTGGGTGTTGAAAACCACATAAATATGGTTTTTTCTGTTGTGTTTTTTATTTCCACACTTTATTGAGATCGGTAATATTTTAATGCATATCTAGTTTCTACTTTGAGATTCCTGTGTGAAGGATTCATTTCACATATTTATCCTTATTCCTAACAGGATCTGCTAGTAAAAAAGTATTCACTAGGACAATCTCGGGTCTTGGTCAGTTAGTCGTCATGATTTTATTGTATGAGTCAACAATCACTTGTTACACTATACAGTTTTTGGCATCTTTTAGGGGGTTCACGTGACATAATGTTTCTCATTCAATCGTCTCTAGTTCTATACTAGGGTGACACAGGGTGGCCCTAGTCTGTGATTTTAGGTGACCTTTTTTTTTTATTTGTTGAGATCCAAATTTATTGGTTCGAGGTCTGTCATTTTCTAACCCCGGGTATTCACCTAGGTTGTAGGTCAACCATTTTCACATTTCTTAATGTCAAAATTTAAGAAGATGTCCTATTATAAACATTAAATAGTTACTACATATGGGAGGACATCTGACTACTAAGGCGAAGCTATCTACTATGACAAAGAACTATAATTGGGAATCTTCTACATATGCATCACACACAAACATAGGGGAAATGGAGTTGTATATATTTCTATTTCTAACACCATTATTTCACATTTTTACAACTAGTTTATGTGCCCCTTTTTATGTTCATTGGCGCAAACGCATACTAGGAAAATTCCAAAAACATGCACATATAACGATTGGGGTGGAAATGTAGTGTAACTCTTAGTCATAAGCCACCCTTGTGGGCGTTAAGGTGAGGCCGACCTATTCATAGCATTTTTATTTCTTAGGATTGATGCTATTGATAGGGAGTTGAGTGGATCCTCAAACAACATTTATAGAGACAAAAATTGACAATATATCAACACCGATGTTGTAAATAAAAAGATATATAGCGATATTGTGAAACTACCAGCCCAGGTCCTAGCTTTTCTACATTTTCAACACCTAGACATAGACCATGGCTCCTTATGCACTAGAAAAAAGAGTATGAAATTCTTACTAAGATTTCCTCAGTTTAAACCTTTTTAATAAGTTGAAATTGACTTTGTAGGGCTCTATTTCCACAACCTCTGACGGACAGGTTCAAGCTATATCTACTGCACATATTATCTTCCAGTAGCAAATATGCCGAACGGGATTACTGTGATACAACAACTAGGGTTCTGTCGAAAACCTAATTACTAGATTGAATGCCCACTAAGCTTAAAAATTGTTACGGGATCCATTTCTTAAATGAGAAGTGAGATCCTGATGGCAAAATTCATGTCATCCCCACACCCACTAACCCGTAGCACCCCAATCTAATGGGACTCTAGCATTTAACAACTTAATCAACGTTCAACAAATAGTCTGATGATGTGGGACGAAGCTTGGATATAAATTTTTTTGTTGTGTTATGTCCTATCAACTACTGAATAAAATATTGACAAGGCCACAACTTTTCCATTGGTTGTTGGTCCTTGGAAGCGGTGTTACCGAGTGAGTCATGTTACCATCAATACGTATAATGCACATAGGAGGATTAGATTATGAAAAATCACTTGAGGAGAGGATTGATAAGTTAATGTAGTTAGAGGAGAGGAAATATATTACTCGCTAGAGTAAAAAAACACAAAAATCCAGGTAGAAGGCATGACATGATAGACAAATGAAGAACAAAATTTTTGAGGTTGGGAAAATGGTTATATTGTATGATTCCAAGTTTTTGTGCCACCCTGAGAAATTCAAAGTCCATTGGATGGGCCCATACATTGTATTCTATATACTTGATTCAGGAACTTTCCAGTTACAAGCGCTGGATGGAACACAGTTACTAGGCCATTCGAATAGGATTAGGTTGAAGCCCTATTATAAATAAGTCTTCCTTGTGTTTGTAAAGAAGGTGATATTTCAAGCTGGCCTAGGTTTTACTTTATTGCAATTTCCTTTCTTTGTGTTTCCCTTTCTCAATGATTTTTTTAGTGCAAATTTGTGCACTCGTAGCCGCTTATTAGTTTCAAAAGTTTTCTATGCGCAGAGGACCACACAACCATTTTTGTGTGGGGTGGAGTGATGTGACAAGTACTAGAATCTATGACTGTGGATGGCCCAAGTTAAAAAATAAAAAACACGTGGATTGGAAGATTATGCATATAAAATGTGAACATGAAGGAAGGATGGTGTCAAAAGGATTTGAATAACCATGTACAAGGGTAAAAAGTGTAGGAGCAACATGAGATAGGTAAAAGAAACAATTTGGTCAAAGACATAGAATAAGAGTTGACTCCGGTGCAAGAAAAAGAATGAAGAACTCTATGGTCGAGGAACTTGTGCATTACAAGGTTATGGAAGTATTTGCATAGGATTGAGAGCATAGGAAAAGTTATGAAGGTGGGCATTGGAAAGTAAAAAAAAAATTCCTTGATTGCAAACGTACCTTAGTAGGTGGCATGGCATTTATAGTGGAGGAAAGAAAAATTTATAAATAAAAGATCGAGGGTGTATTATTTTCTACCTTGAATTTTAAAAAGAACTCTCGCAAACCAGGGTATCTTTGTGAAGAAATTTTGAGAAGAGTGGTGAAGATTTATGTGCATATCTAGTTTGACCAGCAAACAAGGGTGGAAATAAATACACGGGCGTAAGTGGAGAAGGTTGTGTGGAAGAAACCCATGGGTGTTACGCCATCTTGTGGAAAACTGGTTTTCCAGGTTAGGGTTGCGTAAGCTAGGGAACAACATTTGAAGGAATTTTCACAAAGCATTAGAGCCGCAAAGTTGAGAAAATCCAGGAGCAAGAGAAAGGACGGAATTTTAATGACCCAAAGAAGAAATGTCACCAAGGAAAGTAGCAAATGTTTCACCGAAGAAGGGTAAGGGAAAGAGGAAACAAGTTCTTTCTACTAGTTTCAATGAAGAATGGTACGCGAAGATGAAATATCCAGATGACATATTACTTGGTAAGGAATGGGTATCAAATGTTAAAAATATGACCGTGAGTGACTACAACCATCAAATGATCACCATAGAGAATGAGATGGTATTATAACTAGTCCACCCTACAAATAAGAGGAATGCCACATGGAATACCTATCTATAATGATCAAGTAAAGGTGAAAATGGAGAAGGCTGAGTTATTACAACTCTATGAGTTTCCCTATTTCATCAAACCTTAGCCAATTTACCAGTGCTAAATGTCGCAAGTGCATGAAAACCACTTCTACTTCGCACGACGAAGGATACAAATAAATCCCCATATGATTTCTAAGTTTATTGGTCTTGTCTATGAAGGATAATCATTATATGATGACATGGACGATAAGGAGGCCATTAAGAAGACTATTGAATCTTATGAATACAAGAAGGGTTCGTGTTACTTTGACATTTCAACAATTTTTGACCTTGTAATGAGGATGACCATTCGATTGGTCACAAAGATGAATGTGCAGGAGAGATGGACTCAGTTCACAAGGATCGGTTTAACATTTTCCGTAAGATCTTAGAGGGGACCATCTATAATCTATCAGATTCATATCAGAATAAATCATCAACATCATGCACGATGGACAGAAGATCATGTTTGGTAATGTCATCCTTACGATTATCTTTTGAGATATTGGAGTTCTTGATGGGCTAGATAAATTTGTTTGGGAATACCAAGATGAGAACCCTTCCCCCGCTAAAATATTTCAGCAATACACTTGTGACACCATGACGACTGGCCACAAGGCGTGCTTAGAAAAATTGTATAAGTGGATGCATGATGCATTTGGCACTAAATGGAGAATACCCTTTGAGTTACCTTCTTTACTGCAAAGAGAGGCTGAATTCACCATATACCAACATTTTTTTATTGGCAGGTTTACTTTGACAGATGGCACCAAGGGTCCCTGCTACAAATTATCATTTTATTTCACAACACAATACTTCTAGGCCGGGGTCAATCGATTCAAAGAGGAAAATAAGATAAGGTTTGACCTCAATATGGTAGACCAATATTACTGCATGCTTTGTATAAAATTGATATATCCCATCAAGAAGACCTATGTGGAGGAGTACGTCTCCCATGACTTGCATATGTTGAAACCAGTGACATTTCCTATTACTAGGAGGACCGAAACAAGGGTATACCTATGTATAAGGTGTAAGTATGAGAAATTTTCTTACATTGAAAATGATGTCTCTATCTGGAAGAATCCACCGTAAGGAAGAAGGCCACTCCAAGGAAAATGGAGAGAGAGGAATCTCATGAGAAAAACGTACCAAGCACACATACAATGCAATATGTACGTCGGTAGGAGTCAGGCACAAGACCAAGCACCTGTACACAGAGAAATAAGTACCCCACAGAAGAAAAAGAGAAGAAAACTAAGGAAGATGATCCAGATAAAGAGAAGTCCCCTACATAAGAAGAATTACTGGTGAGAAAGGAGTCACCTAGGGAAGAAGAAAAAGAAAACTCTCCTATATTGGAATTACTAGTTAGGAAGAAACAAAGAGTAACAAAAAATGTGGATTCAAAAGAAATAAAGAGCATGGAGGTCAACAAGGGTGACAAGGACGATAAATATCACAATGAGGCTCAGAATCAACCTGTGTACGATGTAAAGGAGTCTGATGTGAAGGGAAATGAAGAAAGGGATGAGGATGAGGAAGGAGCCCATAATTGGGGAGGAAGTGAAGAAGTTAAAATGAAGGATCAAAAGACTCCAAGCTCAACCAAAGAGCAGATGGATAATACCATAGAGAGGGAAGTAGAAGGAATTATCCAACAGTTGGTAGAGCAAAAAATCAAGCAAAGCACCAAGTAATTGCTTAAGGAAATGAAGGAAAGTTAATGTATAGGAAAGGAGTATGGAAGCATGCGAAAAGACCCCATCTTACCAATAAGCTTCCCAGAGGCTACGTGTATAGGTGGAAAGGACATAGTAGTGGCGCAAGAACAAGAAATGACTTAAATCAATTATCCAAACAAGGTACTATGTTCACTTTTCCAATATACCTTGCCTATAAACAAACTCCTTGCTTGGTCTTCTTTCAATAAAGATGGTGCATAACCATGCACGAGGAAAATGCTATCTTGGTCTTTTGAGTCCCGTGGTGATGAACCCAAATTCAAAGTCAACTGAGATGCATTGATGAAGATACTAGATGCCAAGGGAGTACAACCTCTCTTGAATGCCCAAAAACTGTCTTATGAACAAGGTTGGAATGCACTCAAAAAAGTATCGGTGGTGGTAGAAACAAGACTCTTTGGCAGAAATGACAGAATAAGGGTTTTGGAGGAAGATCTTGAGAGGAATAATGAGGAGATCATTTAGTGGGATAAAGAGATAAAAAAAATGGAATTGATCAGTGCAAACTTAAGGCACAAACTGAGTGATGATAAGGAAAAAGTGTGTGAAATACATAAGAAGATAAAAGTCATTTCAGATTCCATAATCTTGAAGTACCCAAACTTGGCCCCGCCTGAGAAGAAATATGATTCAATCATGCAATGCTTGGAAGGTGTATGAGTTCATTCTGTATATCTTGTTTATGGGTGCAAAACCTTATGATATTTAGCATGTTATAGCTTGGATATATTTTCTTATGCTTCATTCGGTGTTTATCTACTTTCTCTGATGCATGGGTGTGTGTATGAATCTGCTAGTTTTATGTTCTTCTTTTAGGATGCATGTATTTCTATCTCTGAAAATAAAACCCTATTAATGACAGAAACTTATCACAAATCTAACATGAACTAGGGTCTCTATGCTCATGCGTGCCTCGGGGGAGCACCAAATTCCCACTGGGTGATAGGCCAATGCGCTTTGGGTTAGAAATAAGTATTAAGGGTAAAATAATGACTACAAAATTTTAAAGTATTAAAATCATTTTGCAGGGTAAGACAGAGGCTTGCCCAAAGTAAATACCAAGGTGGAATTATCAAAAATTTGTATTTTCATGGCTTATCAAGGAAAAATTAAGATAATTGTGTGAAAATACAAAAGAGAAAAGTAAATAGGTCATGGAGACTTAGTTAAGAGTGCAACGATATGTCTTAAGAAGAAGAAATCTAGGTAGAGACAGTTGAAAAGACTTGGAGAAGATTACATGTGTTTCAAATATAGTCATCAGGTTCCAAGTTATGAATGTTTTGTTTTTTGATTCAAGAAGGTATGTAAACCATGATCATGTTGTAAAATAATAGCTTTATAGGATGCCAATACATAGATATGATACTTTTTCTATATTAGTCATGATGGCATGATTACAAGGCATTTGAATGGTTAAAAGTCCTTAAAGGTTATTCATGAAGCTCTGTTCTAGAAAAGGAATGTTAGCTGACTCTTTTGTAGTTGAATAATTTTTTTTTGCAAACAAAGGAGTGTTTCAAGAAGTTATTTAAGACTTGAAATACTGAGAGTGATATTTGATTAATTTTTGTATGTGGATAAAATCAGAGAAATCTTATAAGGATTTTGAAGGCAGTATGGGAATTTAGAAGTGTATGAGTCACGATGAGACATTTTTGGTATCTTAAAGCCATCAAGATACACGATCCAAGTAAGGGTGAATGAGTTATTTGGATAAGATTTCAATAAACTTGTTAGCAATGAAAATAAGTCTGTAGTGTTCTTAGAAAACCTTTAAGTGTCATAATATGCTCTAGAATCCTAAATTTTATGTCTTTTAGTAATAATTTTAAAGGAATGTGATAAGATCTTTGAAGGTATATTAAAGGCTCTTCAAAGAAGATAAGGTACAAGATCTATAAGGTGCATCAAAATATACATTCTTAAAGGCTTTGTTAAAGGAATGGTCAGGAATATTTTTGGAAAGTGTATGAAATATTCAGATATTTTAAGTTTTTGAAGGCATGGTGCTCTCTCTAAATCATATTGTCAATAAAAGTGCATAAAAATATATAAGGTCCTATCAAAAAATCTTGGTATAGCAGTTAGAAGTCTTGTAATCTTTGTAATGAGTGTATGAAGAAGCTTGAACACTTATGAAGGTATGTTGCAAAGCTTATATGTTTGTTGATCTAATTGAGGTTAAATATAGTAGTGTTGAAGAAAGTTAAAGGATTGAGAAGGTATAATGAGGTTTATTAGATGGATACATCATTCATAAGTCAAGTTGTAGTCATAAAATCACTCACTTACTATTGCATTTATACTGCCAAGCATGTTATTTTATATATGGATCTTTCGTAATAAAATTATTTAGTAGTGACCCATCTCTTGTACTTGTTCTCAGTTAGTCAGTCGTCATTTTTATTTGTTTGGTTTAGTTGTCACTTGTCTATACAGTTTTGGGAATATTTTAGGGAGTCTCAAGTGTCGTAATTTTCTCAGTCATCGTCTCGAGTCCTATATTGGGGTGCCTAGGGTTTCACTGGGGCGTCAAGGCCACCCCGGTCTGTGATTTTTGGTACCCTTGTTTTTTGTAATTGGTGGTCCTAATTTATTTGTTTGAGGTTAGTCTTTTTTGTTACGTGGAGTATTCCCCTAGGTTGTATTCGACATTTTCAGGTTAGTATTATTAAAATTTGAACAAGATTTCCCTATATAAACATGGCATACTCATTACATTATGGGCCGACATCTTACTATCAAGATAAGATATCTACTAAGGAAAAGGACTTCATTTTTGCATCTTCTATATCAACATCACACAAGCATAGGGGGGAAGGGTTATATTCTTTCTATCCGATCCACCATTTACATTTTTTCATCTAGTTATTTCCCCTAATTTTGTGTCATTGGCTCTAGGGCATCCTAGGAAAAAAATGTGCACACACATGCACAAAAAACTACATGGAGTCTAGAATGTAGTGCAACGCTTAGTCGTAAGTCCACCAATGTGGTGGCTAAGGTTAGTCTGATCTATTCATATAAATTTTTATTTCTTAGTAATTGATGCTTTTTAATAGGGTTTTATAGGTGGATCTTTAAAATTAATTTATAGTAACAAAGATTACAGTATTGCGACACATTTGTGATAAATACGAAGATATAATTGAGATATTATGACACTTCCATACCCAGCTCCAAATATTTTCTGCAGTCTACAACACCCAGAACAAAGACCAGGGTGCCCCAAGGAACTCCAGTATCCTCCTAGGTTCCTTAGTCCAGTCAAATATTCAACTTTTTCCCTTCCCGAGGCCACCAAGTTACAACTTTTCCAATTCTGCACAATAGTTTGCTTCAGTCTAGCATACAACGAGGTAATTAAAATTGAGGTTAGTACCATATCCCTCTTACTTTTTCATTTCAATATATTTAAGCAATAAAATGCAGATACTTAATTCTTATAGTTTTAATATAGAATTTTATTTATATCTGGATTAACTCGTAAAATGGGTAATACCTTCTGTTTTAGTTAATCATTTTTGTGAACCCTAATTTAAGAATTCTTTTCCTTTGGATCCTTTTTAATACCTTTGTGATTGAGCATTATTATTCTTTTTCACACATCATGTCTCATTTTAGTGTCAATCCTATCTATGATGAGGCCGCCATCGCTGAACTCAAAGATTTATATAGTACCCCCATTGTTGTACCTGATGATACTCAATAAGCCCTCTTTAAAGGCCAACAACATGTGGTGACTAGTATTGCCGATTATCCTATAGGTATTTTCCTTGTTGATGATACTATTGCATTCAATCATTGTACACCATGCCATCTAGTTTCACATGGTCCTTCTAAAATTCCACTTGATCCTTTAGATGAATCTATCATTGATTATTTGTTAGGCATTGACCCAAAATTAGGTGTACCTCATGACTCCTCCAGTTATACTCCACCTACTACTATAACTACTCCCATGTCTTCTACCACCTCTGGTAGTCCTCCTCCCACATCTCATTCTAGCTTACATTCTCCTTCATATTACATTGATTATCCTATTAATCATATTGATGGAAAAAACACTATTTTTGGAACCCCATATTCTACTAATGATCATCATGTGTCTCCTTCTTTCTATACTGCTAATTTTTTCTCTCCCACTCTGTTGTCTTCTCCTAAGGGTGCATCTACTATTTTACATGAGTCACCACCAGATTTTGCTTCTTCGCCTTCTATTCCCACATCCTCTATGACTCCTACTGAATATTCTCCTATAGAGGTTTCCTATTTGATCATATCACCTATTAGAGATTGGGTTAACATTAGCCATACTATAGCTCCTAAATCATCATCTACTATAGATCCTTTGGCATATCCTACTCATGAGCCTTAAGCAGCGTACGCCATTATATCACCTCTTGATATCCCTAAGAACACTCATAATGGAAGACACCAACCACTTAATATATTATTTCCATCTTCTACCATCCCCTCACAGGATATTCTCTCTCATGCATGTTGTAGGAAAACTCCAATCTTAAGTTCATACTCTTAATTTATAAAGTAAATCCTATTATGCATATATTGACAACAAATTTTTGCATAGAAATCTTGTTCCTAAAAATATACATAATTCTTCCTTCCCTAAACACTTTACCATGACTACTTTGACATGTTTTGACAGTATTGGTGATCCTCATGCTCATATCCTACACTACTGTACACTTATGGATGCTTACTCTAATGATCAATTATTGCTTAAGGCCTTTTGCTATAGTCTTACTGATGAGGCACTACAATGGTACACCCATTTACGCTTTGGGTCAATTAACACTTTTTATGACATGGAGGATGCTTTCCTCCATCATTTCATTCTCAATAATGTCCCTAAAGTTACTTATAATGACATACCTACTTTACATCAAGGCTCCTCTAAACCTATCCATGACTATATCTTGTGCTTTAATGCCTGTATATAGGAACTCATCTTCCAACCTAGTCACTTAGAAAAGTAATTCATTTTTTGTCATGCTCTCATTCATCCACTTAAACAAAGGTTGCAATATGATAATTTTGATTCATTCATTCTCTTTTCTCCTCACATATCGTCAAATCCACACATGTTTCTCTGATAGTTTCATCCTCTAGTCTTCCACTCCCACCTCCAGTTGATCATCCAAAGCAATCTCTACCTTCTCCTAAAGCACATTCCAAATAAGCTAAAACCACTTCTTCACCACCAACCTATTCTACTCCGGTCCCACAACAAGTTCCTACTTCCACCATTCCACCTCAATCATGAGATCATTTTTATTTCTCCCCTCATTCTCGACCACATGATGTGCTATGAATATTACTCAATGAGTGATTAATTTGGTTACCCTCTAACCAACATCATCCCCCACACCATTTAGAATGTCAGCGTGACCTATGTTATTGTAATTATCATCGCATCACTGGCCATCAGGAAAATGATTGTCTTTCCCTCCGTGAAAGGATACAATAACTAGTAGATTTTTATATCATCTCTTTTTCTTCTCATGAGCAGTCATGATCTCCTTCAACCCATCAGCATAGGCATACCCCACTTGATTCTTCTCCATCAGGTTCTTAGTTCATTCATCATTATCCATTGTCTCATGTTCCTTCTCAACCTCAACCATTAGTTCCACCATCACATTAATTGCATCCACTACATGCACACTATCCGTGACTTCATATTGCTACATCCCATGGTTTTTCACCAATCTCTACCTATCCCATGGTTACTAAACATGACATTAAATTTGAGTCATACACTCATCTTGCATCCATTCCACATGTTTCCAGCACCGCCCATCATCTTGGTATTTGGTAGGTGCTTATTATCACCTTACCCCCCGATGAAACACTTGTTTTCATACGGTTATTACACTCATTTAATCTAGTGCACTCAATCACTTCCCAATGATGCACTCTATCTTGCGTGGCTCATATTATACTACTGAGGGGTTTTCATTACATGAGCCTTTCATTTAAATATTTGGGGGCATAGTTTATCTAATCCTCCCCTCTTATTTTCATCACCCTATCCTATCATGACTACATTACATTACCAGAAAATCATTATGGTACATTCCTTTAACTATCATACAATTTTAAATTTTGCTATAATCATTACATTACCTACACACTACATATTTTATTCATTCATCATTTCATCAATCACATTAGATTGGTTATCTATATTGTCATCATTCACCAGACATATTTTGTCTACCACTACTAACATCATCATGAAAATTTATATTCATCACACACGAACAATACACATGCTAGTGCAATAAAAATAGAAACATAAAACATCCATTACATTGCGAAGACAAAATAGTCCAAAGGAGATTTAAGATATATCAAAAAATAGTTGACCATACTTATATCATTAATGAAATAATCATCCCAAAATCATTTCTCACATCTAGGGGGGCAAGGCCCCCTTATCATATGAAATAATCCTAACCAAACCTCATCATCACTATCACTCTCATGTACTATGAGATGCCTAGAACTAGATTCCTCTCCAGTAATGTGATGCCTCATTTGACGTCATCAAAACTTCTGCACCTTCCTCCGTAGTATAGTAACTTTTGTAACCTGCTCTGAAAATTGTCGTTACAAGTCCACATACTGGGTAAACACATCGTGTACCAAGGGACCACCACCTACCACCTCTCAATCACACCTAATATCCTCACATTCCTTATCCCTCTCACTTAGCAACACTGTATATGTCATCGCTGCTATAGCCACTAGCTCAAATAGATGGGCATGCTCTCCTGCAATGTCATCAACATGTTCTAGCGTCCCTCCAACTAGCACATCATTCGACACATTTCACATTGAAGTAAGGATACACGTGTCTACTATCGATGCCCAATATGTGTACCCTATAAACATAACATAAAATGACATGTTAGTTTAACACATACAAAAGAACTTAGATAAACCGTTAAACACAATGTAGGCTATAAACATAATGTAAACATAACATAAAAATACTTACAATCTACCATAACAACTACTATAGGTTCAGGGAAACCTCCCTCCCCTCCTCTTCCATGATGAAAATCTATTAGACCCATGAATATTGGCTATAGTAATACCCACTTATGCGTTTCCCACCGCACTTGATACTCCTCAGTACACCCCACTTTGTGCCCGTCCACAAATGCTATCATTGGGTCTCTCTTCTAACCCTGGTGGTATTATCTACTCTATTATAGGCCCTAGGCTAACACCAGCCCTCCTAGGGGATCTAATAGCTTGCAACCATATTTATGGCTTTGGGGGCACATCCTGAATCATACAAAACTTCCTTGACACCCTCTCAACTTGAATAATCCCCACCTCACCTGCAAAGCGGTCATCTAACAACATGGTCCTCTGAATGTATCATAACTTTGTAGCATCCTCGGGCCATCCCCCATAGTCATGGTATGGCCTACATATAACTAACTTGAGCCCCATCCAATCTATAAGTGCCTTAAAGGTATTGGTATCCATCTTCCAACTATGAATATCCACGCAACATCAAGCATATATCTCAGGTAAAACCCACTCTCCTCGTGGCCCCACAATTGGTCTCAACAGGGTTATGTGCTTATATTTTCACACATGCATGAGTGTGGTCACTCTTATACCCCCACTATACTTGTCCTGTGTAAATTGATAAAATTATTTATATAGATGAACCAATAAACATCGTGCCCATGTGAATCTCGTCCCGGCCTCCTCTATCTACTGAAATATGTCATGTATCTTATACAAGGTGCTAATCCATCTTCCCTCTACGGCTATACATGAAGCAATCACCACAGTAATAAATTTACACAAGTGTGGAACTCTATAATGTAGTATCACAACCAAAATTATATGGGCCTTGGTATGTACTTGATCCCCTAAAAATTATCACCTCACCAAGCACATCTATTTCTATATATCCACAACTGCCATCACTTGTACCCTCTCCCCAACATCTGATAATCATAATATGAGATAGATATTCTCCAATGTCACATTCATCTCCACCTTAGGAAACAAATTTTTTTATGTGTCTACACACAATCTCTCGTACAATTTCATCAACAAGTAAATATTATGGGGCACATCCGCCATCCGTGTTATATGCCACAAGCCGATACGTTCGATCACATCCCACTTATCATCCGAAAACCCCAGTCCAAGTAATGTAATCAAGTGATGACCAACACAAAACTCCAATGAGTGAATATCCCTATTCACAACATTAAACATAGCATTAGAACACCTTATACAATGAAACACAATTTCTCAACATACTAGTAACACGTTTTTTACCATTATCCACTAAATACACAAACTTTTGACCATGACACCTAGATGCAGGACTAGGATGCCCAGGAGTAGGATAATAGCACCCAGTTCTAAGGCCTCCAGTCCCCGAGGTCACTAGCTCCCTCACTGCTCTTGTCCAAGTAAAAAATTATGAGAAAATCAAAAACCTGAAATTTTAAAAAATTCAACTAAAACACCTATTAAACCCTACATTTTCGTAAAAATAATGCACTTACCAACTCCGTAGTCATATGCGATGCTACAGTGGTCGCCACTCATACAAACATGATAGGACACAATCCCCTCACTTGATGCATCTACACTAACTCCGTACACACTCTTACACTCATGCACAAAAGACAAATAAAGTTACAAATTCATTTTTCACTTCACCATTTATAGTTACTTTTCATCGTTTACCTTTACTATGGTCCTTATTTCATGATTTTTACCACAACTAATAAATGCTACATTGTTTCGCTCACATCTAGAGCATTTTCACTCCAATTTACACCCCATTTGTGGAATTAGTTTTAGAATTCCACCTACCACCACATTATAAACCTTTGGCATGATTTATACCTCTTTAATATTCCCTATCATTTGATACATATGTATTTTATCCTATTTCCATTACTTTGGGCTTAGTGTCCATTATTTTCATTCACTCCCACTTTCTCTAGAAGGGGGGCATATTATTGGGGGTCCTCCTATAATCACCCTCACATAACCATGCATTAGAACATTGTGAATCCGACACTTACAAATACATAATGCAATATTTCACCATTGATTCCCGTTAATGACCTAGTCTAGGGGCAACAAATGTTTAAAATCTTCCAAACACCATCACATATTAATTTCTATTATTTCCCCCTAATGACCTAACTTGGGGGGAAACAAGCGATTAAAAATATTTTCACACAACATTTCATTAATTTCTATTGACTTCCCCCTAATCACCTAACCCAGGGGAAACTAGTGCAAAATATCTCCACAACTAGCAAATCAAAACAATTAATCAACCAATCAAAATCAATGCACTGAAAAAAAATCATATCATTAAAATATATGAGTTGTCTCCCAGATGACCTAACTTGGGAGTTACATTCACCAATTCTTTCCAAGATGACACAACTTGGTAATTTATTCTACATTATGCACTTACTTCTGGATGACCTAGCTTAGATGCCATCATACATGTTTATGCTCACTTCCATATGACCTGACTTGGAAGCCCTCTTTCATATCACCTTTGCTTCCACATGATCTAACTTGGAAGCCACCTGTTTCATTCCGCGTTTTCTTCCAGATGACCTAAGTTGGAAGATACAAAATTTCATATCATGTTCACTTCGAGATGACCCAACTTGGGAGCCTTCACATTGCAGGAACACCCATCTAGTGGGGGTGAGAGTGCCTTCCTCATATCACTCCTATATGGCTCAAATTTTTAAATCAAAATCATTTCGATCTAAAATTCACAAAATTTAATTTGATTTTGTCTACTATGGCTAGATTTTGAGGATACAGTTAAAGAGTGGAGAATAACACACTTTTATCTGTACACTCTTGCTCTGGTGAAAGAGGCCCAAATCTTCCAATTATTCATTCCTATACAAGCGTTTGGGTTGGGAGATGACCACTCCCTACCCATATTTTCATCATTAATATGTTTTTGAAACCATCATACATCCTAGTCATCATTTTCATTTAGCACACTTCATCGTGACATTTACACTTTTTCGTTACATTACATGATCAACTCGTTGATCCATGGTTCAACATACTTTCATAGTTCTATCAGTACACTTCTACTATATATATGTGTGTGTTCTTCTATAACATGGGCTTGTCCAAATATTTCTCAGGTAGACATCTCTATCTACTTTATGTTACTAGGATTTCCGCTCACAAACATAAAGTGGGGGAAAATGTAGTCACAAAATCACGCATTTACTATTACATTTATACCACCGGGTATGTTATTTTAAATAAGGATTTGTTAGGTTGTGGAGCCTGTTTTCATGTGAAGAAGTGTTGAAGACTATACACTAAGAGTATTGTACACTTTCCATAGTTGTCTCGCCAGAGTTCGAGGCCGGGCCGGCGGTAGCAGGGGTTTGGGGGAAAAGGTTCCAAAAATCAAATTTGGCCTTAAAACATGCCTGATATACAGGGAAACATGCTTTTATCATATGGGCGGGATTTTTGACCCATAGGTTTATGAGATAGTTTTAACCCATGGTTTTAATACCCACAGTTTTGTAAATTTGCTTAAGTAGTTGTCTACTTATATGGTTTTATGCATATGCTAGATATAATGTGACATTATAGGTGTGTTTTGAATTCAGGTGTGAATTCTGTAGAGTTTGTTGAGCATAGCTCCAAATAGATTTGGGTATTGTATTGAGAGAGCTATGGCTTGTAATAAAATCTGAGCAAGTGATTCTTGGTGGACATAGCCCAAATTGGGTGAACCACATTAAATATTGTCTCTAAAGTTGTGTTGTGTTATTTTTTTCTACACTTTTATTTGAGATCTGAAATATTTTTCACATATTAGTTTCTACTGTTGCAATTCTGTGAGGGATTATTTTGCATATTTTATCCCTTATTTCCTAACAATTGGTATCATATCTTGGTAGATGATGAAATATCTAGTGTTGATAAATTCAATGGGTAGAATTTCAGTCTTTGGAAGATGAAGATGGAAGATTACCTTTATCAGAAGGATCTTTATATTCTGCTATCTGAGAAGGTGAACAAACCCTTGAGCATGACGGATGTGGAATGGGATTTGCCGGATAGGAAGGCACTTAGGAAAATTTGGCTATGTCTTCCATCTTCGGTATTATTTAATGTTTCAAATAAAAAAACCACAAAAGAATTGATGGATGCATTAGGGAAGTTGTATTAAAAACCCTCTACCTCTAATTAGATATTTTTAATGAAAAAGTTTTCTAATATGAAGATGTATGAGAATGGTTCATTAGTTGATCATTTAAATAATTTTAATATGGTTGTAAATATGATAGCTTCGGTTACAATAGAATTTGATGAAGAAGTTAGGGCTTTATTAGTTATGTGCTCTTTACCTGAGAGTTGGGATAGCCTAGTATTGGCGGTAAGCAACTCGGTTCCTAATAACTCAAAGTTGAAGTTTGAGGATGTTTTAGGGGTGATTCTATGTGAAGAAAGTGAAGAAAAAGATCCGGGGAATCTTCTACTTCAAGGAATGATTTGACAGTGGAAACTAGAGGGAGACAGAAGAATAGAAGAAGCTATGGAAAATCAAAGGATTGAACAAGCTCAAAATCCAAAAGCAAGATAGTATATTGGCACTATGGAAAGTCTGGGCATGCAAAGAAGAACTGTTGGGAGTTTAAGGACAAGAAGAAAATAAGGAGGCAAATGTGGTAATGGGTAATGGATGCCAGGATGCTTTGATTCTTTCTTTGCACAATATTACTGAATCTTGGATTTTAGATTCGGGGGCTTCTTTCCATACTACTCCACATAGGCATTATTTTTTTGATTATATTCAAGGAGGTTTTGGGCATGTTTTTCTTATTGATGACGAGCCTTGCATCATAGTTGGAAAAGGTTCTGTTCATGTTAAGATGCAGAATGTGAATACTTGGCTATTGAAGTATGTCAAACATGTGCCTACATTAAGACGAAATTTTATATCAGTAGGGCAGTTGGGAAGTGATGGTTGTACTGTGATATTTACAATAGACTCTTGGAAGGTTACCAAGGGTACTCTTGTGGTGGCAAGACGTAAGAAGTTTGGAACCTTGTATTGAACCGCTTATAACACTAACATTTGTAATCTTGTGGCTTAAGAAGTAGATACAACATTGTGGCACTATAGGCTTAATCATATGAGCCATAAGGGCATCGAGATCATAAACAAGGATTTTTTTGGATATACAGAAATAGATTTGGATTTTTGTGAGGACTACATATATGGGAGACAAAAAAGAGCAAGGTTTCTCAAGGTTGGACCTACGAAGAAAGAGAGTAAGTTAGAGTTGGTGCATTCTGACGTATGGGGGCCAGGTCAAGTATCATCTCTTTGGGGTTCAAGTTATTATGTAAAATTTATTGATGATGCAACAAGGAAAGTTTGGGTTTATTTTATTAGAAACAAATCTAATGTATTTGGAACTTTTGTTAAATGGAAAGCCTTGGTAGAGAATGAAAAAGGTCTTAATCTAAAATGCCTTACGTCAGA
Source organism: Taxus chinensis (assembly GCA_019776745.2). Classification (NCBI taxonomy): domain Eukaryota; kingdom Viridiplantae; phylum Streptophyta; class Pinopsida; order Cupressales; family Taxaceae; genus Taxus; species Taxus chinensis. Next base: position 659,951,458 of record CM034152.1, read on the forward strand.
TAATGGAGGGGAGTATTGTAGCAATGAATTTGATGATTACTGTTCTAAGAATGGAATCCATAGGCAAAAGATGGTTCCAGGAACTTTGTAGTAGAATGGGGTGTCAGAAAGGATGAACAAAACAATAATGGAACATGCTAGGAGCATGAGGTTACATGTAGGACTACCTCTTTCTTTTTGAGCAGAAGTGGTGAGCACAATAGTGTATTTGATAAATTGGGGATCCTCAAATGCCTTGGATGGAGACATAACTGAGGAGGATTGGTAAGGTAAGAAAGTTGATTAGTCATTTCTTAGGGTCTTTGTATGTGATGTGTTTGTGCATATAGATAAGGATGATAGGACCAAGTTAGAGGTTAAATCAGAAAAATGTACTTTCATTGGTTATGGTGGTGATGACTTTGGATATAAATGTTGGAGTATTAAGGGCAAGAAAATTATTCATTCTGGGGATGTGATCTTTAATGAGAAAGTCATGTATAAGCAGAAGTTTTAGGAAATCAGGGAAGAATCTAAGAAATAATATGCAACAGTATAGGATCTTCCTGATGGGAAAGTGACACATGAATAAGTTCAGGAACCTCCTCAACAGGAACCAAAAAATCCTATATTGAGGAGGTCTTCTAGGGTAAGAAGAGAACCTGAACGTTTTTCTCCTTCTCTTTATTACTTAATACTCATTGATAGTGGAGAGCTAGAGAGATTTGATGAAGCAATGCAGGTAGATGCAAGGAAGAAGTGGGAGCAAGCCATGGATGAGGAGCATCAGGCTATCATGGAGAACCAGACATGGTATTTGGTGAAGCTACCGAAGGTAAAAGATCATTACAGAACAAGTAGGTGTTCAGAGTCAAAGAGGAAGAAGGAGGCAAGAAAAAATACAAGGCCTGCTTGGTGGTCAAGGGGTTTGCATAGAAAAACAGAATATATTTTGATGAGATTTTTTCTCCTGTAGTAAAAATGACTTCTATTAGAACTGTTCTTCGACTAGTTACAGCAGAAGACTTGCACTTAAAGCAACTTGATGTAATGACTGCATTTCTCCATGGTGATTTGGAGGAGGAACTATATATGCAGTAACCAAAGAGGTATGAGGTCAAATGTAAAGAGGAGATGGTGTCCAAATTGAAGAAGAGCTTGTATGGCTTGAAACAAGCTCCACGTTAATGGTATAACAAAATTGATAGCTTCATGATGGAGCAAGGTTATATTAGATGTCATTCTGACCATTGTGTGTATACAAAGAAATTTAAGGATGGCAGTTATATTATTCTTTGTTTGTATATGGATGACATGTTGGTTGCAGGTAAAAACATGCAGGAAATAAAAGTACTTAAGAAGCAGTTAAGTGAATCCTTTACTATAAAATATTTGGAGGCAGCCAAAAAAATCCTTGGTATGAGGATATCTCGAGATAGGAAGGAATGGAAGTTGATTTTATATCAAGAAGAGTACGTTAAGAAAGGCTTTGAGAGGTTTAATATGCAAGATGCTAAACTGGTTGGGACTTCTTTGGTAGGCCATTTCAAGTTATCAAAGGAGTAGTGTCCTAAGACTGAGCAGTAGAGATACCAGATGTCCAAGGTACCTTACTCATTAATGGTTGGAATTTTGATGTATGCCATGGTGTGCACCAGGCCTGCTATTTCCCAAGCAGTGGGAGCAGTGAGTATATTTATGAGTGATCTAGGTAGATATCACTGGCAGGTAGTAAAGTGGATATTTCAGTATTTGAGAGAGACCATGGGGACAATTTTGTGCTACATTGGATTAGACACCACTTTGTGTGGTTACGTAGATTCAAATATGGCTGGAGATGTAGACAGCAAGAGGAGCACAACATGTTATGTTTACACTGTAGGTGGGACAACAGTGAGCTGGAATTCACTACTACAGAAGTTGGTGGCTTTGTCAACCACAGAGCCTGAGTATGTTGCTACCACAGAGGAAAGCAAAGAAATGATTTGGTTAAAACAATTGCATGAGGAGTTGGGGCATAAGTAGGAGGAAGGAAAGCTACATAGTGATAGTCATAGTGTTACACACCTAGCTAAGAACTCTTTTGTCCACTATAGGACAAAGCATATACAGTGAAGGTACCATTTCATCAAGACAGCATTAGAGGAAGAGAATTTGAAGTTGGAGAAGATTCATACCAGTCAGAATCCTATAGACATGATGACCAAGGTGGTCACAAGGGAAAAACTAAAGTGATGTTCATCTTTGGTTGGTCTTCACAGAAATTAGTGAACAGTTGAGAAGCTTGGTTAAAGGAAAACTAGTCTCCAAGTGGGATATTGTTAGGTTGGTGAGCCTGTTTATATGTGAGGAAATATTGAAGACTTTACACTACGAGTATTGTACACTTTCAACAGTTTTCTCGCCGGGGTTTGGGGACGCAACACGTGAATTTATTTTTTTGCCTTAGAACGTGCCTGATATATCAGGAAATGTGCATTTCTCATATGGGCAGGATTTTTGACCCATAGGGTTATGGGACAATTTTGGCCCATCGTTTTAATACCCACAGGTTTGTAAAACTTCTTAAGTAGTTGTCTACTTATATGGTTTTATGCATATGGTAGATATAATGTGACATTGCATATGTGTTTTGAATTCAGGTGTGAATTTTATAGAGTTTGTTGAGCATAGCTCCAAATTGATATGGGTATTTTATTGAGAGAGTGGTGGCTTGTAAAAAAAATTTAATAATTGATTCTTGGTGGATGTAGCCCAAATTGGGTGAACCACATTAAATATTGTTTCTTTCTGTTGTGTTATTTTATTCCACACTTTTATTTGAGATCTGTAATATTTTCTGCATATTAGTTTCTACTGTTGAGATTCTGTGAGGGATTATTTCACATATTTTATCCCTTATTTCCTAACAGGATCTTGCGTAGTAAAAGTATTCACTAGTGACCAATCTCTTGGTCTTGTGTTCAGTTAGTCGTTCATGATTTTTATTTGTATGGTTCAATCATCACTTGTTTATACAGTTTTTGGCATCTTTTAGGGAGTCTCAAGTGACATAATTTTCTCATTCATCGTCTCTAGTTCTATACTAGGGTGACACAGGGTGCCCTAGTCTGTGATTTTAGGTGACCTTGTTTTTTTATTTGTGGTCCAAATTTATTTGTTCGAGGTATGTCGTTTTTCTAACCCCGTGTATTCACCTAGGTTGTAGTCAACATTTTCACATTTCTAATGTCAAAATTTAAAGAAGATGTTCCTATATAAACATAACATAGTTACTACATTATGGGAGGACATCTTACTACTAAGGGAAGCTATCTACTATGACAAAGAACTATATTTGGGAATCTTCTACATCTGCATCACACAAACATAGGAGGAATGGGTTGTATTATTTCTATTCTATACACCATTCACATTTTTACAACTAGTTATTGCCCCCTTCTTCTATGTCATTGGCGCAAACGCATCCTAGGAAATTCCACAAACATGCACATATAACTACTTGGGGTCTGAAATGTAGTGTAACTCTTAGTCATAAGTCCACCATTGTGGCAGTTAAGGTGAGGCCGACCTATTCATATGCATTTTTATTTCTTAGGAATTGATGCTATTGAATAGGGATTTGTAGGTGGATCCTCAAACAACATTTATAGAGACACAAATGACAATATATCAACACCCATGTTGTAAATAAAAAGATATTATAGAGATATTGTGACACTACCAGGCCCAGGTCCATAGCTTTTCTACATTTTACAACACCTAGACCATAGACCATGGCTCCCCTTGATGCTCTAGTATACTCCTAGGAAGCTCAGTCTACTAAGATATTCAACTTCATCCATTCCCAGGCTACCCCATCATATCTTTTCCAATTTACACAACAATCTGCTTCAGTCTAGCATATAACAAGGTAAGTCAAATTGACGTTAGTAGCCTATCACTCTTACCTTTTCATTTCAATATATTTAAGCAATAAAATCAAGATACTTAATTCTTATAATTTTGATATCACATTTTATTTCTATTTAGATTAACTCATAAAATAAGGAATACCTCCTTTTTTAGTTAATCACAAGGATTGTGCCTTAAGAGGTCTATATTAGTGATCTGATACCAAGAGACAAATTTTTGAGAATAGATTGTTAGTATGATGTGATGTGTCATGTTGATGCTTCATGTTACTTAATTCAATTGATATTGGAAGACAAATGAAGAATTTTAAGATTTTTCAAGACATTCCAATGGATCTAAAGGTGCTTCCAAAAAACATTTTTGGCCTTAAAATGTGCCCAATTGATCAGGAAACATGAATTTCTCATATGGGTAGGATTTTTGACCCATAGGTTTATGGGACGGTTTTGGCCCATGGTTTTAATACCCACGGTTTTGTAAAATTTCTTAAGCATTTGTCTACTTATATGGTCTTATGCATATGGTAGATATAATGTGACATTGTAGATGTGTTTTGAATTCGTGTGTGAATTCTTTAGAGTTTGTTGAGCATAGATCCAAATAGATCTGTGTATTATATTGAGAGAGCAGTGGCTTGTAATAAAATCTGAGCAAGTGATTCTTGGTAGATGTAGCCCAAATTGGGTGAACCACATTAGATACTATCTCTTTGTGTTGTGTTATTTTATTCTGCTCTTTTATTTGAGATCTGAAATATTTTTTACATATTAGTTTCTACTGTTGTGATTCTGTGAGGGATTATTTCACATATTTTATCCCTTATTTCCTAACAATTGGTATCAGATCTTGGTTTGTTTTACTGAAGTGTTTAATCACAGGGAAAAATTTATCTTGAGTAGGAGATATGGTAGATGATGGAAGATCTAAGGTTGACAAATTCAACGGGTAGAATTTCAGTCTTTGGAAGATGAAGATGGAAGATTACCTTTATCAGAAGGATCTTTATATTTCATTTTCTGAGAATGTGAATAAAACCCTCGAGCATGAAGGATGCAGAATGGGATTTTCTTGATAGGAAGGCACTTGGGACCATCTAGCTGTGTCTTTCATTTTCGGTATTATTTAATATTTCAAAGGAAAAGACTACAAAAGAATTGATGGATGCATTAGGGAAGTTGCATGAAAAACCTTTTTCCTCTAATAAGATATTTTTAATGAAAAATTTGTTTAATATGAAGATGTCTGAGAATGGTTTAGTAGCTGATCATTTAAATGATTTTAATATGGTTATAAATATGCTAGCTTCGGTTACAATAGAATTTTATGAAGAAGTTAGGGATTTATTAGTTCTATGCTCTTTACCTGAGAGTTGGAATATCTTAGTAATGGCGGTAAGCAACTCGGTTCTCGATAAGTCAAAGTTGAAGTTTGAGGATGTTGTAGGGGTGATTCTAAGCAATGAAATTCAAAGAAAAATCTATAGGGAATGCTTTGAAAATGGAAACTAGAGGGAGACATAAGAATAGAGGACGCTGTGGAAAATCAAAGGATCGAACAAGGTCAAAATCCAAAAGAAAGATATTATGTTGGCACTATGGAAAGTCTGGGCATGCAAAGAAGGACTTTTGGGAGCTTCGGGACAAGAAGAAACAACAGGAAGAAATCAAGGAGGCTAATGTGGCAATGAGTAATGTATGTCAAGATGCTTTGATTATTTCTTTGTACAATATTACTGAATCTTGGGTTTTAGATTCAGGGGCTTCTTTCCATGCTACTCCACATAGGCATTACTTTGTTGATTATGTTCAAGGAGATTTTGGGCATGTTTTTACTGTGATATTTATAGCAGAATTTTTGAAGGTTACCAAGGGTGCTCTTGTGGTGGCAAGAGGTAAGAAGTTTGGAACCTTGTATTTAACCACTTATAGCACTAATGTTTGTAATCTTGTGGCTTCAGAAGTAAATACAAAATTGTTGCGCTATAGGCTCGATCATATAAGGCATAAGGGCATGGAGACCATAAAGAAGGATTTTCCTAGATATACAAAAACAAGTTTAGTGTTCTGTGAGGACTGCATAAATGGGAAATAGAAGCGAGTAAGGTTTTTCAAGGTTGGACCTATAAGGAAAGAGATTAAGTTAGAGCTTGTTCATTTTGATGTATGGGGGCCGACTCAAGAATTTATTATGTTAATTTTATTGATGATGCAACAAGGAAATTTTTGGTTTATTTTATTAGAAACAAATATGATGTATTTGACACTTTTGTTAAATGGAAAGCCTTGGTAGAGAATGAAATATGTATTAAGCTAAAATGTCCCAGGTTAGATAATGGAGGGGAGTATTGCAGTGATGAATTTGATGATTACTATTCTAAGAATGAAATCTGTAGGAAAAAGATGGTTCCAAGAACTCCACAACTGAATGGGGTGTCAGAAAGGATGAACAGAATAATAACAAAACACATTATATGAGGTTACATGCAGGACTGCCAATTTCTTTTTAGGCAGAAGCGGTGAGCACAACTCTGTACTTGATAAACAGAGGACCCTCAAATACCTTGGATGGTGGAATATCTGAGGAGGCTTGGTATGGTAAGAAAGTTTATTATTCATTTCTTAGAGTCTTTGGATGTGAGGTGTTTTTCCATATAGATAAGGATGATAGGACCAAGCTAAAGGCTAAACTAGAAAAATGTACTTTCATTGGTTATGGTGGTGATGAATTTGGATATAAATGTTGGAGTATTAAGGACAAGAAAATCATTTATTCTAGGGATCCGTTATTTAATAAGATAGTCATGTATAAGCAGTAGTTGTAGGAAAACATGGAATAATCCAAGAAAGAATATGCAACAGTATAGGATATTCCCAATGGGAAAGTGACACATGAATCAGTTTAGGAACCTCATCAACAGGAACCCCAAAATCCTATCTTGAGAAGTTCGTCTTGGGTAAGAAGAGAACCTGAACGTTTTTCTCCTTCTCTTTAGTACTTAATACTCTTTGATAGTAGAGAGCCAGAGAGATTTGATGAAGCAATGCAGGTAGATGCCAGGAAGAAGTGGGAGCAAGCCATGGATGAGGAGCATCAAGATATCATGGAGAACCGGACATGGGATTTGGTGAAGCTACCTAAAGTCAAAAGAGCATTATAGAACAAGTGGGTGTTCAAAGTCAAAGAGGAAGAAGGAGGAAAGAAATGATACAATTCCCGGTTTGTAGTCAAGGGGTTTGCACAGAAAAAAGGTATAAATTTTGATGATATTTTTTCTCCTGTGGTAAATATGACCTCTATTAGAACTGTTCTTGGAATAGTTGCAGCAAAAGACTTACACTTAGAGTAGCTTGATGTAAAGACTGCATTTCTCCATTGTGATTTGTAGGAGGAACTATATATGCAACAACCAGCGGAGTATGAGGTCAAAGGTAAAGAGAAGATGGTGTGTAAACTGAAGAAGAGCTTGTATGGCTTGAAACAAGCTCCACGTTAATGGTATTAGAAAATTGATAGCTTCATGATGGAGCAAGGTTATATTAGATGTCATTTTGACCATTTGGTGTATACAAAGAAATTTTAGGATGGCAGTTATATTATCCTTTATCTGTATGTGGATGACATGTTGGTTGGAGGTAAAAACATGCAGGAAATAAAATTACTCAAGAAGCAGCTAAGTGAATCCTTTATTATGAAGGATTTGGGGTAGCCAAAAAAATCCTTGGTATGAGGATATCTCGAGATAGGAAGGAATGAAAGTTGACTTTATCTCAGGAAGAGTACATTAAGAAAGGCTTGGAGAGGTTTAATATGTAGGATGCTAAACCGGTTGGGATTCCTTTGGAAGGCCATTTCAAGTTATCAAAGTAGTAGTGTCCTAAGACTTAGCAGGAGAGAAACCAAATGTTCAAGGTACCTTACTCATCAGCAGTTGGTAGTTTGATGTATGCCATGGTGTGCACCAGGCCTAATATTTCCCATGCAGTGGGAGCGGTGAGTAGATTTATGAGTGATCCAAGTAGAGTTCACTGGCAGGTTGTAAAGTGGATCCTTCGGTATTTGAGATGGACCATCGGGACAATTTTTTTCTATAGTGGATAAGACACCACTTTGTTTTTTTATGTAGATTAAGATATGGCTAGAGATATAGACACCAGGAGGAGCACGACAGGATATGTTTACACTATAGGTGGGACAACAGTGAGCTGGATTTCACTACTACAGAAGTTGGTGGCTTTTTCAACCACAAAGGCTGTGAGTATGTTTCTACCACAGAGGCAAGCAAAGAAATGATTTTTTTACAACAATTGCTTGAGGATTTGGGGCATAAGCAGGAGGAAGGAAAGATACATGGTGATACTCATAATGCTATACACCTAGCTAAGAACTCTTCTATCCACTCTAGGACGAAGCATATATAGTGAAGGTACCATTTCATTATGACAACTTTGGAGGAAGAGAAGTTGAAGCTAGAGAAGATTCATACCAGTCATAAACCTATAGACATGATGACCAAGGTGGTCACAAGGGAAAAAATAAAGCTATGTTCAACTTTGGTTGGTCTTCACAAGAACAAGTGAAGGGTTGAGAAGCTTGCTTAGAGAAAAACTAGTATCCAAGTGGGATATTGTTAGGTTGTGGAGCCTGTTTTCATGTGAGGAAGTGTTGAGCACTGTACACTAAGAGTATTGTATAGTTTAAAAAGCTTGTCTCACCAAGGTTCAGGGGTGCAGCTCCTGGAAAAAAAAGAATTGGCCTTAAAATGTGCCCTAAATACCGGGAAACGTGCTTTTCTCATATTGGCGGTATTTTTGACCCATAGGTTTATGGGATGGTTTTGGCCCATGGTTTTAATACCCATGGTTTTGTAATACTTCTTAAGCAGTTTTTTACTTATATAGTTTTATGCATATGGTAGATATAATGTGACATTGCATATGTGTTTTGAATTTAGGTGTGAATTCTGTAGAGTTTTTTGAGCATATCTCCATCCAGATCTGGGTATTCTATTGAGAGAGTGGTGGATTTTAATAAAATTTGAGAAATTGATTCTTAGTGGACATAGCCCAAATTAGGTGAACCACATTAAATATTGTCTCTTTGTGTTGTGTTATTTTTTTCTACACTTTTATTTGAGATCTGTAATATTTTCTGCATATTAGTTTCTACTGTTGCGATTCTGTGAGGGATTATTTTGCATATTTTTTCCCTTATTTTGTAATAGGATCTTGCGTGATAAAACTATTCACAAGTGACCCATATTTTGGTCTTGTTGTCAATTACTGGTTCATGATTTTTATTTTGATGGTTTAGTCAACACTTGTTTATACAGTTTTGGGCATCTTTTAGGGAGTCTCAAGTGTCATAATTTTCTCATTCATCATCTCTATTCCTATACTGGGGTGACCCAGGGTGCTCCAGTCTGTGATTTTAGGTGCCCTTGTTTTTTTATTTGTGGTCCAAATTTATTTGTTCAAGGTCTGTCATTTTTGTAACCCCATGTATTCCCCTAGGTTGTAGTTGACATTTTCAGGTTTCGAATGTCAAAATTTAAAGAAGAGGTCCCTATATAAACATAACATAGTGACTGCATTATGGGTAGACATCTTACTACTAAGGGAAGCTATCTACTATGACAAAGAACTATATTTGGGAATCTTCTACATTTGCATCACACAAACATAGGGGGAAAGGGTTGTATTATTTCTATTCCATACACCACTCACATTTATACTACTAGTTATTGCCCCCTACTTCTGTGTCATTGACGCTAAGCCATCCTATGAAATTCCACACACATCCACACAGAACTACTTGGGGTCTCGAATGTAGTGCAACTCTTAGTCATAAGTCCACCATTGTGGCGGCTAAGGTGAGGCCGACCTATTCATATGCATTTATATTTATTAGGAATTGATGCTATTGAATAGGGATTTGTAGGTGGATCCTCAAACTGCATTTATAGAGACATGATATGAACAATATTGCGTCACCCATGTGGCAAATACGAAGATATTGTAAAGATATTGTTACACTGCCAGGCCCAGGTCCAGAGCTTTTCTACATTTTACAACAGCTAGACCATAGACCATGGCTCCCTAGGGTGCTCCAGTATCCTCCCAGGAACCTCGGTCTAGTAAGATATTCAACTTCATCCATTCCAAAGGCTACCCCGTCAAATATTTTCCAATTTACACAATAATCTACTTCATTCTAGCATATAACAAGGTAAATCAAATTGACGTTAGTACCCTATCACTCTTACCTTTTCATTTGCAATATATTTAAGTAATAAAATAAAGATACTTAATTCTTATAATTTTAATATCACATTTTATTTCTATTTAGATTAACTCATAAAGTAGGTAATACCACCATTTTTAGTTAATCACAAGGATTGTGCCTTAAGAGGTCTATATTAGTGATCTAATACGAAGAGACAAATTTTTGAGAATAGATTGTTAGTATAATGTGATAAGTCATGTTGATGCTTGATGTTACTTAAGTCAACTGATATCAGAAGACACACGAAGCTTTTTAAGATTTTACAAGACATTCCAATGGATCTAAAGGTGATTCCAATTTTTTTTCAACCTTAAAATGTGCTTGATATACCGGGAAACATGATTTTCTCATATGGGTGAGATTTTTGACCCATAGGTTTATGGGACGGTTTTGGCCCATGGTTTTAATACCCACGGTTTTGTAAAACTATTTAACCAGTTGTCTTCTTATATGGTTTTATGCATATGGTAGATATAATGTGACATTGCAGATGTGTTTTGAATTTGGGTGTGAATTTTGTAGAGTTTTTTTATCATAGTTCCAAACAGATTTGGGTATTGTATTGAAAGAGCAGCGGTTTTGTAATAAAATCTGAGGAAATGATTCTTGGTGGACGTAGCCCAAATTAGGTGAACAACATTAAATACTGTCTCTTTGTGTTGTGTTATTTTATTCTACAATTCTTATTTGAGATCTTTAATATTTTCTCCATATTAGTTTCTACTGTTGCGATTCTGTGAGGGATTATTTCACATATTTTATCTCTTATTTCCTAACAATTGGTATCACAGTCTGGTTTGGTTTACTGAATTTTTGACTCACAGGTAAAGCTTTATCTTGAGTTGGAGCTATGGTAGATGATGGAAGATCTAGGGTTGATAAACTCAACGGGAAGAATTTCAGTCCTTGGAAGATGAAGATGGAAGATTACTTTTATCAGAAGGATCTTTATATTCCACTGTCTGAGAAGGTGAACAAACCCTAGAGCATAAAGTATGCATAATGCAATTTTCTAGATAGGAAGGCACTTGGGACAATCTAGTTGTGTCTTCCATCTTCGGTATTATTCAATGTTTCAAACGGAAACTACTACAAAAGAATTGATGGATGCATTAGGGAAGTTGTATGAAAAACCCTCTACCTCTAATAAGATATTTTTAATGATTTTTTTTTCAATATGAAGATGTCTGAGAATGGTTCAGTAGCTGATAATTTAAATGATTTTAATATAGTTGTAAATATGCTAGCTTCAGTTACAATAGAATTTGATGAATAAGTTAGGGCTTTATTATTTCTGTGCTCTTTACCTGAGAGTTAGAATAGCATGGTAATAGCGGTAAGCAACTCGGTTTAAGATAACTCAAATTTGAAGTTTGAGGATGTTATAGGGGTGATTCTAAGCAAGGAAATGCGAATAAAAAGATCTGGGTTTTTCTTCTACTTATGGGAATGCTTTGACAATGGAAACTAGAGGGAGACAGAAGAATAGAGGAAGCCGTGGAAAATCAAAGGTTCCAACAAGGTCAAAATCCAAAAGCAAGATAATATGTTGGAACTTTGGAAAGTCTGGGCATGCAAAGAAGGATTGTTGGGAGCTTCGGGATAAGAAGAAACAATAGGAAGAAAATAAGGAGGCAAATGTGGCATCGGGTAATGTATGTTAGGATGCTTTGATTCTTTCTTTGCATAATATTACTGAATCTTGGGTTTTAGATTCAGGCAACTTCTTTTCATGCTACTCCACATAGGCATTTTTTTGTTGATTATGTTCAAGGGGATTTTGGGCATGTTTTTCTTGGTGATGATGAGCCTTGTAGTATAGTTGGAAAAGGTTCTATTCAGGTTAGGATGCAGAATGGGAATACATGGCTATTGAAGGATGTCAGACATGTGCCTACATTAAGGATGAAATTTGATATCGGCAGGGTAATTGGGAAGTGATGGTTGTACTATGATATTTATAGCTGACTCTTGGAAGGTTACCAAGGGTGCTCTTGTGGTGGCAAGAGGTAAGAAGGTTGGAACCTTGTATTTAACCACTGATAGTACTAATGATTGTAATCTTGTGGCTTCAGCATGCAGATACAACATTATGGCACTATAGGCTCGGTCATATGAGCCATAAGGGCATGGACATCATAAAGAATAATTTTCCTGGATATACAAAAATAGGTTTGGAGTTCTATGAGGACTACATATATGGGAAAAAAAGTGAGTAAGGTTTCTCAAGGTTGGACCTATAAAGAAAGAGAGTAAGTTAGAGTTGGTGCATTCTGATGTATGGGGGTTTTCTCAAGTATCATCTCCTAGGGATTCATGTTATTATGTTACTGTTATTGATGATGCAACAATGAAAGTTTGGGTTTATTGTATTAGAAACAAATATTCTGTATTTGACACTTTTGATAAATGGAAATCCTTGGTAGAGAATGAAACATCTCTTAAGCTAAAATGTATCAGGTCAGATAATGGAGGGGAGTATTGTAGCAATGAATTTGATGATTATTGTTATAAGAATGGAATCCATTGGCAAAAGAAGGTTCCAAGAACTCCGTAGTAGAATGGGGTGTCATTTCAGATGAATAGAACAATTCATGGGAACATGCTCTGACGGATAGGGTACATGCACACTGCTCTTTTCTTTTAGTAAAGAAGGCGGTGAGAACAATTGTGTATTGATCACATAGGACCCCTACGGCCTTGGATGGGGCATACCTGAGGAGGCTTGGTATGGAAGAATTGATTATTTCATTGTTTAGAGTTTTTGGATGTGAGGTGTTTGTCCATATATTAGGATGGGGATAGGACAAGCTAGAAGCTAAATCGAAATGTACTTTCATTGGGTATAGTGGTGATGACTTTGATATAAATGTTGGTATGAAGAAAAGAAAATAGTCATTCTAGGATTTTTCTCTTTAATGAGAAAGTCATGTATAGCAGCAGTTGTAGGAAACAATTAAAATCTGAAGAAATAATATGCAACATTAGAGGATCGTCCAGATTTGTAATTACACATGAACAATTAGGAACCTCCTCAAAGAGGACCCCAAACATCTTATAATTAGAGTCTTCTAGGGTAAGAAGAGAACCGCCATTTTTCTCCTTCTCTTATTACTTAATACTGCACTTCGCTGTGAGAGCCAGAGAGCTTGTGATGAAGGAATGCAATAGATGCCAAGAAAAGTGGGAGAAAGCCATGGATGAGGAGCATCAGTCTATCATGGTAACCAGACATGGGGTTTGGTGAAGCCTACCCAAACGAAAAATGAATTGTAGAACTAGTGGGTTTAGAGTCAAAGTGGAAAGAGGAGGAAAAAAATATACAGGCCCGGTTGGTGGTCAGGGTTTTGCAACAAAAAAAGGTATTGATTTGATGAGATTTTTTCCTCCGTATAAAATGACTTCTATTAGAACTGTTCTTGGAATATTTGCAGCAGAAACTTGCACTTAGAAGCAGCCTTAATGTAAAGATTGCATTTCTCCATGTGATTTGGAGGAGGATTTATATATCAGCAATCAGATGTGTATGAGGCAAAGGTAATCGGATCGGTGTGTCAAACTGAATAAGAGCTTGTATGGATTGAAACAAGCTCCACGTCAATGTTATCGACCTTTGATAGCTTCATGACTGGAGCAAGGTTATATTAGATTCATTCTCACCATTCATGTATACAAAGAAATTTTAGGATGGAATTTATATTATCCTTTGTCTATATATGGAGACATGTTTGTTGCAGGTAAGCATGTAGGAAACAAATTACTTAGAAGAAACTAAATTGAATCCTTTACTGTGAATTATTTTTTTGGCAGCCAAAAAATCCTTGGTATGAGGTATAGGCTCGAGATAGGAAGGAAGGAACTTGATTTATCGTAGGAAGACTACATTAAAAAGTCTTGAGAGTTTAATATCAGGATGTTAAACCGGTGGGATTACTTTTTTTAGCCATTCAAGTTATCAAAGGAGTAGTTTCATAAGACGCAGTAGAAATAACCAGATTCAAGTTACCTTACTCTCAGCTGTTGGTAGTTTGATGTATGCCATGGTGTGCACCGGGCCTGATTTGCCCATGTAGTGGGAGTGGTGATAGATTTAGAGTATCTCAGTAATATCATTGCACAAGTAAAGTGATCCTTTTAATATTGAGAGAGCCCCATGGCTAATTTTTGTGCTACATTGGATCAACACCAACTTTGTTGTAGTTATGTAAGACCAGATATGGCTGGAGATTTATGACAATAGAGGAAGCCACGACCAAGGTTATTTTACAATTGTAGGTGGGACAATGGGAGCTAAGTTCAGACTTATAGTGGTGGCTTAGGGTCAACCATAGAGGCTAGTCTGGTTACACCCAGGCAGAGCAAGTAAAGAATCTTGGTGACAAAAATTTCCTTGAGGAAGTTACGGATAATAGGGAGGACGGAAAGCTACATATGATATCGAGGCTATACACCTAGCAGAACTTGTTCTTCCACTTAGGACAAACTATATAGTACGGTACCATTTCCATCAGACAAACCTTTGGGAGAAGAGAATTTTGAAGCTAGAAATTTCGACTATCAAAATCATGTACCTGATGACCAAGGTGTAAGGGAAAAAATGGAATCTATAGTTCAGCTTCAGTTGGTCTTCACGAAACTAGTGAAGGGTTAAGAATCTTTCTAGAGAAAACCTGTCTCCAAGTGGACATTTTTAGGTTTGGATCATCTTTTCATTGAGGAAGTGTTGATACTATATAATAAGAGTATTGTATAGTTTCATCAACAGTTGTCCTCGCTAGAGTCGGGGCAAAGCCGAAATTTTTTTTGGTCTTAAAACGTGCCTGAATCTAGAAAAAGTGATTTTCTCATAATGGCAATATTTTGACCCATAGGTTGATGCGATGGGTTTGACCCATGCTTTAATTACCCATGTTTTTGTAAAACTACTTAAGCATTTTTTTACTTCTATGGTTTTTATCATCGGTAATATAATTGACATGCATGTGTTTTTTCATGTGGTGTATGCTCTAGAGTTTTTTAGGAGAAGCCTCGTAAACAGATATGGTTAGTCTATTAACAGAGTGATGGCTTATAAATAAAATCGAGCAGTGATTCTTGGTGGATATACCCAAATTTTGGTGAACCACATGAAATCCGTCTCTTTGTTTGTGTTATTTTATTCTACCTTTTCTTTGAGATCTGGAATATTTTTCTGCATATTCGTTTCTACTGTTGCGATTCCTATGAGGATTATTTCACTATATGATAACCTTATTTCGTAATTGGTCTGCGTATAAAATTATTCACTTAGTGAACCCGCATCTCTTGGTCTAGTTGTTATTTTATCATTCATGATTTTATTTGTATGTTCATCATCACTTGTTTATACAGTTTTGTCATCTTTTAGTGAGTCCTTCAAGTGTCATAATCTCATCCTCATCTTTAGTCTATAGCTGGGGTGACCCAGGTGCCCTATCCGTGAATTTTAGTGCCCGCCCTTGTTTTTAATTTTTGGGTCCAAATGATTTGTTGGAGGTTTGTCATTTTTGTAACCCCGGTATTCCCCTAGGGTGTAGTCGACATTTCAAATTTCTAATTCAAATTTAAGAATAGGTTCCCTGTAATACACAAAATAGTGTACTACATTATTGGGGGACATCTTACGACTAAGGAAGCTATCTACTATTGACAAAGAATTGTATTTGGGGATCCTCTAACATTCCTGCATCACACAAACATAGGGTGAAAGGGTTGTATTATTTTATATTCAAACACCATCACATTTTTACATCTAGTTATTTGCCCTACTTGTGGCATTGGTGCTAAGGAATTCCTAGAAATTCCACACACATACACTAAGCACTACTTGGGGTTTGAATGTAGTGTAGCTCCTAGTCGAAGTCACCATTGTATGGCTAAGGTGATGCGACCTATCCTATGCATTTTTATTTTCTTAGGAATGATGTTTGAATAGGTATTTGTAGGAGGAAATCCTCAACTACATTATAGAGATCACAGATGACAATATTGCGACACCCACTAGAAATTACGAGATATTACACAGATATTGTGACACTGCCCAGGCCTAGTCCAGAGCTTTCTACGATTTTACAACACTGAGACAATCATGGCTCCCATGGTGCTTTAGTATCCTCCTAGGAACTAGTCTAGTAATATATTCAACGTCATCCATTCCCCAGCTACCCACCCCGTCCAAATATTTACAATTTCATAAAAATATGCTTCAGTCTAGCATATAACCTGGTAAGTCAAACTAATGTTTGTACCTATCACTCTTTACCTTGTCTTTTCAAATATCTTTTAAACACTAACATAAAGATACTTAATTCTTATAATTTTAAAATATCGCATTTTATTTCTATTAAGATTAACTCTCAAATCGGTCTACCTCCATTTTTAGTTAATCACACGAGTGTCCTTAAGAGGTCCTACTAGTTATCTAATACAAGAGACAAATTTTTGAGAGATATTGTTAGTATGATGTGAGGGTTCCATGTTGATTCTTGATATTACTTAAGTCAACGATATCGGAAGACACATGAAGCTTAAATATTTTTCAGACATTCTAATGTATTGAAAAGTGCTCAAGTTTTATAGGGACCTTGAAGAGATGATTAAAATGTATACAACTCAAAAAGACAGTAAGATCTGTTTGTGACTATGTTAGCATCATTAAGACGGGCTAAGAGATAGTGCATTTTTTTAAGTCACATACTTAAAATTTTATAAGGGTCGCGAATGAATTTTCCCGTTTCTATCATGAATATGCTTCGCTTATGGCGTTTGTTTGATTTTCCTAGTTGTTCTAGAAGCATGATGCGTGGTTGGGTGGGGTGTGTGGGTCATATGAGTCCATGTTGGGCAGCGGTTTTAAATAGATGATTTTGCTTTTATAATTGGTAAGATGTCTGTGTTTGTTTTTTTATTTCATAATTATGATGAGTCGTAGTAATCTTCAGATAATTTTTTATCTTTATTCACTTGTATATTGTTTGATAAAGTGTATCTTGCAAAATGACGTTATAGGTTTGTCATCTGAGAAAGTAATTCTTGGTAAGTACTGTGTTGCATTGAGGATTGACAATATTTTTGAGTGTTTTGTTTGTTTTCTCAATTTTCCAAAAGGAAAGTATGACTCAGGGGATTCATGATGAAGAAGTTCAAGTGGAGTGGCCCATGAAAAAAGGGATTGTAGTGTTTTAGAAGTTATTCAAGCGATATGCAAGAATGTTTTGCTTCAAAAATAATATTTTGGTCTTTGATCTCGGTTTGAATATCTAAGAGAGCATTGTTGGATCGATCCAATTTGATATAAATTTAATACTATTGATCTAGGGCTGACTGCAAGAAGAATGTTGTTAGATGACGATACAACTTGATTGGCTTGTGCAACACAGTATGTTCTACCTTTTCAATGTATCGAATAATATTTGTAAGTCTATAATCTAGAGGGATACGAATCATGGGGCTCTGAGTTGTGGAGTGTGTCAATACCGAGGAAAGAACATTTTTTGAATCATAGAATTCATTTTTTTCCTCTTTTATGATTCAAGGAGGAAGGTGGTTTGTCACCTATAAAATTGAGTTAAATTTTATTTTGGAAGACAATTTTGGAACATGTTATGCTCATAACGAATTAAAGTCAGGAATTGTCCAAGAGGAGTATAAAAAAGGGGAGTTGACTGAAGTAATTCTACAGGCATTGTTATTTTTTTTCACGTAAATTGTTTATAGTAACCTTTGGCATAGAGTCAAAGGTGAAGTGTCTCCGAAACACGAGAAGTGAGGTATGAAGATGTTTTGCATGCTTGGTACCTTAATGAAAAATGGGCTATGTTTGGACAAATTTTCATTATTTTATTTTCATGAATGTCATGTGGTAACCACAAATCTATGCATGGTTACATTTTTATGTAAGCTAAGAACAATAACAATAGTTATCCACCTAACAAAGGTTTATAACAACCTAATTCCATCTCAGTATTCATTTGATGATCATAATAGATTAGAAAGACTAAAACCGTACATGCTTCATAAATATTGGACTCGAATTATCAATATTACCTTCATTAGTCTCATAAGCATTCTACCTTTAGAACTTCATAATTATCCCGCTCTTCTATCATTTTATCAAAACGTATTAAGTTTTTTTAAACGCTTAGTTTCTACTTTTTCAGCACTTTACTTTATTTTTAAGAAATCTCCTAAAATGGTTTTGTAATCCCTTCTCCCTTTTCCTTTCATTCCTCAAACAACTTAAAATTGACATGTGCAAAGGTCATATTTAAGAAATTATAAGTGACTCATATCCTCAACCGTCCCCTTCTTGTTGCGCACTAGTTTTCCTCACCCAAGACAATACCTTCTTCTCTATCCTCATTGACACCTCCTAACCCTCTTCACTACTCCTACACACCTCTAAAATGTCAACTCTCCTTCAGTGTGAACCAAATGGCCAACTCTTCTACAATTGAGATAAAATGCCTACTATCCTTCTTAAGTCACATGTCTTTTGCTCCAACCTAACATCTAGCATATCTATATGCCATTGAAAACTAGATTCCTTATTCTTACAACTTTCATCAAGTTTTTAGTGGTGTTCAATTTCAATTTATGCTTTCTCTTTCTATCTTAAGCCCTACTTTCCTTCTTTGCTTCTTTTCTCTTCAACAGACCCCGTAATTAGGTCTTTGACAAAAAATTTCAGCACGCACAATATCAATTATAGGGACTTCACTCTGAATATTAGAATTGTGTAGCACCATTAGAGGGTTTGGTTTGAGATTTGTAAAACTTTCAAGAGCCAACTCGTAGTTTATCTAGTTACTTTTCTTCATAAACTACGACTAACTACTCTACTACTACTCTACTGCCTCTCCTAGCTCTGGGATTGTGTTTAAGGATCCATTGGAACTTTCAAGAATGTCTAAGTATTTTCCCCTATAGAATCTCAAGATTTATTCATCTTATACTTTGAAGAGTCTTTAAAAATGGTGACTAATTTGTTGGAGCTATACTTCGTATTCGAAAAATTTTAGCCATCATGTCCTTCATAACCTACTTGTCTACACAGACTCGAGAAAAACATAAGTTTATAACTCCTACTAGAATATTGTTCAAATACAAAAATGGTGATACAATATGTTGTGATTAGGTACAATAATAATATTACCAAACTCAACATTAATGAAGTTACAGTGCTCTTCTATTGTACAATCTTCCAGTTCTTCTCCAAGAATAGAGGGTACAAACCCTAAAGGGTTACTAGTGAAGAAAATGGGTTTCTCCACTAATAATTTATTTTTTTACTTAATGTATACATGCACTCTAATAATCCAACTATTTGTAAGATTTCCTTCAACCGTGTTTCCTTCAATGTCTTGAGTCACCCACCAACTGACTAATGTCAACATGACCCCCATTCAGTTTATTAGGCTACTCGGTTTGAACTCTGCAATCAATCAGGAGACTTTCATAAAGGTCACTAAATCACTTCAAACCCTATTAAATGCCTAAATGGTTTTTATACATAGCTTTTGGGTTTATTTAACTATGCATTGTTCTTTTTATAAAACATAGTTCATTCACCTCAGATTTTCCAAATGCAAGTTATATTCTATCAAAGGAAATAGCTTCAAAGCTTAACCACATGAGGTATATAGTTGCGAGATGAAATCTGCAATTGGTTCCTCAAAGCTTTTCAATGAATCATACTTGTATTTGCAAATTTTAAAAACATTAGTAATGTCAAGACTTTCAAATTTTGAGGCAAAACACTCACTGTTTCGATACTAGGCTTAATATATCTGTATCAACTTTGAGTGGTAAGGAATCTACTCTAGAACCTAAAATTCATCCATGCATATTAACAAACTTAAAATTCATAGCAAACCTCTCATAAAGCCTGATGTTCTCCGTCATTGTTCACTCTTAAAACTTTACTTGTGTTTCATACTAGAATACAAATAGGATGTATAGTTTCAAATTTTTCCATTTATTGGCTTTAATAAACTTCTAACTAATGCACTCCCTCTTATCTTCTTGGTCATTTGAGGGATTTTATTTTACACTAATTTATTAACTTGACGAAAAGGAGAAAGGTAAGGAGAAAAAAAAGTAAATAAAATCAAAGGAAAAAAAAAGAAAACAAAAAGAAAACAAAACAAGTCCTTGACATCTATAATCAGCTAGGGTATTTTATACTCTAATATACCTATTCACTAATCTGAATTATGGCTCCCGTTCCATCGTTTCATAATTCATAATATTCAAGAGTGTTTTTAAAACCTTACAACAAGTACAAATGCCTCCAAGATTGGATATTGCACTTTTGGGTGCGAAGTGAGTAATGGATTGAAGTTTAAATGTCTAACATCTAGCTAACACATCTACCTGACTCTCAAAGAATCATTAGACCTACATACACCTTAAAAAAATTGATGACATCATGTTAAATTTTACAAAGAAGATTGATGGCTCTGCATCATCTCCAAGTAAGAAGTTTAAGCTCCACTATTGTTGATTCTCTTTTCCGAATTTTTTTAATACCTTTTCCTGCTCTGATTTATCTTCATCTTTAATTTTATCTCCTATATTTCTTGCATCACGCTTTCTACTTCTAGTGTCTTCTTTTTCCTCGTTACTGATGTATGATTCGCAGAGGTGCTTGCTCTTTATCTTTTCTTTGCTACAAATTCCTATTTTACTATTGTGTCTGATGTTACTGTCTACATCTCTATCACTTCATGTATGCCTCTTGCTTTGCTGATAAACATTTGTTAGTTTATCTCTTTTCTATGTCCTCCTCAGTATCTCTCTACTTGTTTCTTTGATTTTCCATCCCTTTCTTTTCCCATCTTCAAACTAGTTTGCATCTCTTCCTCCACATGAATTTATATTTTGTATAGGGCATGCTCCAAATCTTCTTATTTCCTCTTGAATTTATCCAGTCTCATACACAGAAATAAGTCTGTTGTTTACTTAATCAAGGTCATTATTTGTACTGCAATCACACACCTCAACAATTGTTAATTGAAAAAAAGTAGCCTTTTTCTATCCCTAAAATTTCTTCCTGGTTTTGCCATTACATCACATTGTCCTTCTTAAACTCTTTTTCCTTATCTCCTGCATAAAATATTCAGTCTCATGTCCTTCTCGAGGACAAGCCAAAACCTGATTTTACACTTCTTATTCTTCACTTTTATCCTCTATCACCACCATCTCTTTACAAAATTCTTTTTCTTGCTTCCTTATTCTATTTTTCCATTCAGTTTTAGAAGTCCTTCCTTTCCTCTTGCCTTATCTTGGTATTAAGTTTTGTTTTTACTTATTTTCCTTATTTTCCCAGAAAACCTTATTAGCCTTAACTCTCATTGCTTCATTATATCCCGATTTCTGTCTTTGTCTTATTTCTCCTTCATGAGCACCATTAATTGTGTTACATCTTCTTTCACTGTTGTGATCTCCTACTAAAACCATACTTTCTTTTTCGCCTCCTTTCCTTTTCATTTCTCTTATCTCCTCTTGTTTCTTTCTTGTACGCCTATTAATCTATATCAAACCCTTGAATTATATTGTGCTAGTTATTCTTCTCTTCTTCACCATCTGTCAAGTTAATTTAACTGCTTAATTTTTCCTTACGTTCTATTTCTCTACATGTTTTTTCCGTGTTTTCCCATCATCGTGGGCTTTATTATCTTTGTCTTGTCTTTTAAATACTTTATAGCACTTCATTTACCTAACATATTTCTCTTCTATTTACTTATTCCTCGATGTTGGATCTGTAACCATGGTAATACCATCACTCACTAACTGCAATATCTCTTCTTTATCATCTTAACCTTTTTCTTTCTTTCCACTTCACACACTAACACAATTCTTAATTATAAACAAATATTTCATTCAAATTCAAACAACCCAATCACAAAACAATCAATCTTTGATACCAATAATGATTTAGCTAAGCAAAAAGAACAACTATCTATCCAACTAACACAGGTTACAACAGCCAAAATTAATCTCACTCTCATTTAAGGATCAATATAATCTAGAAAGACGAATCCTTCTTTCTTTTCTATATTGACTAAACTGATCCAATATTTTGATTGGTAATCAAGAGCAGTATAATAACCCTATTCAAAATCTCATAATTATCCCATTCACTCATCATTTTATCAAAACCTTTATTAAGTTCTTTTAGCACTCACTTTCACTTGGCAACTTTTGCATCAATTTCTGATTTGTAAAGATACATCTCTCTCCTTAAAATGGTCTGTCAAACCATATACCCTACCTACCTTTCACATGCCAAAATACCTTAATTGATGGCAAAGGCTATATTTCAATACTGAATCAATTTAATTATAGCCCCGCAAACCTTCCCTTCTTGGTGCTCCACTAGTTCCCTCACCCAAAAAACATTTTTTTTGGTTCTTAGCACTCCTTCAATAACCACCTCCAACAACTCAGATTGCTCCTACCAACCTCTAGCAATGTGTCAACCACCTTCATTTTCAACTTAAAGTGCACTCTTCTAACTGTACCAAAAATCCTATGTATCTTTCTAATTCAAATGTGCCTTGCTCCAACCTAACATATTAGACATATATGCACATTCCTAAGGTATATTCACTTCTACTTAACACATTTCATCAAGTTTTGAGTGTGTGTCATTTTCAAAAGTCATTCCCTCTTTTCTCTCTAAGCCTACTTTCCTTCCTTAGTTCCCAAACCCTCAATTAGATCTTTAACATGAGACTATCATGATAATATCCTTCTAGGGGGATTCGACTATGAAAATATTATCTTTTTAGCCCCATTCGAGGGTTGATATGGTAGAAATTTCAAGAGCCAGTCTTATTTTACTAGTACTTCGCTTCAAAATAACTACCACCCCCCTCATCCCTAGCTCTGGACTGTGTTTCAGAATCATTGAGAACTTGTCAGTATATACAAGTATGTCACCAATAAAGTTTTGCTCTAGACTTTGAGTTTGATATTTTTAAACCATACATTTTTTTCATAACACCCCTAATTGTGCCTAAGTGTAGACAAAACCACTTTGGGTCACACTCCCCTTGGTCCCCTTCAATCAATTAACATAATACATTTAACTATTCCATACTTTTTTTCAGCCTCATATTAATTCAATTATTTAATAGTTAATTTCATTCACCCCACATCTCCACCTCACCCTTAACACTCACCTTGAGCCCATTCTAGGGGCTTAACTCACAATGACAAGCATACTCTAACGCACACCAAAACCCCAATCATCACTTCTAAGTCAAGTCACCACTTAACCTAACTAACTAGATTTCTTCCTAAGTCCTAAGTGAATTCTTCTATGACCTTTTTGGCCTTCCTCTCATTGAACCCCACTTCCTAAGTATAAATTAATCGCTCACACCAAAAGTAGTAAATATTTCTAGTTTTGGTACACCTAGACTTTCCTCCCTAACTGACATCAGTTATCCCGCAAATGATATCGTTACCTAATACACTTTAACAACTCATTCCCGGGGATTGAGGTCATCATTTATTGGAGCCCTTATGCATTAAAGTGTGAATTTGCAGCCTGTGCTTCATCCAAAAACAAATACACACAACCAAATGGCAAGACACATTCGCATCATCTTTCCAAAGTTTCGAAAACTATAGGAGTAGAAATGTTGTAGTTGGGCGTTCCACAAATTAAATATAAGTATCCACTCAACCATCAACATCCTCAACCTCCCATATATATAGACATCAAGTAAGTATTTGTGACCTAATCATTTTACTATTTTCCCTTTTAGATCTTTGTTTTCTTTAGTATTTTTTGTTCCTTTGTTGCTGACATCACATTCCTTCAAAAAACTCCCATTCAAAACCCTCCCAAGCCTTTCACACCATTCTAATCTCCTTCTTAATACCCTTGAATCTTCTTAGCCATATGATGACCCAACCATAGCTACCCTTACTCTCTGTGTAATCCAAAGAGCATAAAAACCTTTTTTTTTAATAATTATGAGTACCAAATTTTCCCTACCTACGTCATCACCTAACCCTCGTCATTATCCCCTCTCCACCAACATCGTTCAATCATATTGATATCGGCTTATGTGTTTTGTGATAACCTTACAAAACTTCCTCCTAACATCACCTAAAATCCCACTAGACTTACTAAGATCCCTCTAGGACCCTTCCTAACACCCATAACCTGTCCTCGACCAAAACCATACCTTCCCTTCTCGATGATAGATTAGTTTATATTTTAATATTAAAGAAGGGGTTTAATATATCTTTTTGATAATGTTTTTGAGACACAACCTCCTAATCAGAGTGTTTGGACCTACTGACATTTATTTATCATATTTACTTTCATTAATTGGATAAAACAAAGTTTGATGG
>CM034152.1:659976524-660058699 GCA_019776745.2 Taxus chinensis
TTTTCTCAAGATCATCTCCTAGGGTTCATGTTATATGTTACTGGTTCATTGATTAGGCAACAATGAGTGTGGGGGGGGGGGGGGGGGGTTAATTGTATTAGAAAACAAATATTCTGTAGGTGACACTTTTGATCAAGTGGGAAACCTTGGTATATAATGAAACATCCTTCTTAAGCTAAAATGTATCAGGTCAGATAATGGAGGGGAGTATTGTAGCAATTGAATTTGATGATTATTGTTATAAGAATGGAATCCCATTGGCAAAAGAAGGTTCCACGAATCCGAAGTGAATGGGTGTCATTTCAGATGATAGAACAATTATGGAACATGCTATGAGGAAAATGAGGTTACATGGCAACACGCCTCCTTTTCTTTTAGGAAAGAACGGTAGACAATTTTGTATTTATAAAATAGACCCTTAGTGCCTTTGGAGGGAGGCCTACCTGAGGAGGCTTGTATGGTAAAAAATTGATTATTCATTTTTAGAGTTTTTGATGTGAGGTGTTGTCCTTCGATAAGGATGATAGGACCATGAGCTAGAACTATCAGAAAATGTACTTCATTGGTTTAGATGGTATGACTTTGGATAATAAGTTGGAGTATTAGAAAAGAAAATCATTCATTCTAGGGTTTCTCTTTAATGAAAGTCCATGTATAGAGCGCAGTTGTAGTGAAACAAGGAAGAATCTAATAAATAATATGCAATAGTAGAGTATTGTCTAGATTTGTAAGTGACACATGAATCAATTTAGGAACCTCCTCAATAGGAACCCCAAAATCTTATATTGAGGAGGTCTTCTAGGGTAAGAAGAGAACCTGAACATTTTTCTCCTTCTCTTTATTACTTAATACTCACTGCTAGTGGAGAGCCAGAGAGCTTTGATGAAGTAATGCAAGTAGATGCCAGCAAGAAGTGAGAGAAAGCCATGGATGAGGAGCATCAGGCTATCATGGATAACTAGACATGGGGTTTGGTGAAGCTACCCAAAGGAAAAAGAGAATTTTAGAACTAGTGGGTGTTTAGAGTCCAAGTGGAAGAAGGAGGAAAGAAAATATACAAGGCCCGGTTGGTGGTCAAGGGCTTTGCACAAAAGAAGGTATTGATTTTGATGAGATTTTTCCTCCTGTAGTAAAAATGACTTATATTAGAACTGTTCTTGGAATAGTTACAAGCAGAAGACTTGCACTTAGAGTCAGCTTAATGTAAAGATTTCATTTCTCCATGGTGATTTGGAGGAGGAATTATATATGCAGCAATCAGATGGGTATGAAGTCAAAGGTAAAGCGGAGCTGGTGTGCAAACTGAAGAAGAGCTTGTATGGATTGAAACAAGCTCCACGTCAATGGTATAAGAAATTTGATAGCTTCATGATGGAGCAAGGTTATATTAGATGTCATTCTCACCATTGCATGTATAAAAAGAAATTTTAGGATGGAATTTATATTATCCTTTGTCTATATATGGATGACATGTTGGTTGCAGGTAAAAGCATGTAGGAAACAAAATTACTTAAGAAGCAACTAGTTGAATCCTTTGCTATGAATTATTTTGGGGCAGCCAAAAAAATCCTTGGTATGAGGATATCTCGAGATAGGAAGGAATGGAACTTGAATTTATCTTAGGAAGACTACATTAAGAAAGTCTTGGAGAAGTTTAATATGCAGGATGTTAAACCGGTTGGGATTACTTTTTTTAGCCATTTCAAGTTATCAAAGGAGTAGTGTCCTAAGACAGAGAAGGAGAGAAACTAGATGTCCAAGGTACCTTACTCATCACTGGTTGGTAGTTTGATGCATGCCATGGTGTGCACTGGGCCTGATATTTCCCATGTAGTGGGAGTGGTGAGTAGATTTATGAGTGATCCAGGTAGAGATCATTGGCAAGAAGTAAAGTGGATCCTTCAATATTTGAGAGAGACCATGGGGATAATTTTGTGTTAAATTGGATCAGACACCACTTTGTGTGGTTATGTAGACTCAGATATGGCTGGAGATGTAGACAACAGGAGGAGCACGACATGTTATGTTTACATTGTAGGTGGGACAATAGTGAGCTGAATTTCAAGACTATAGAAGCTGGTGGCTTTGTCAACCATAGAGGCTAAGTATGTTACTACCACAGAGGCAAGCAAAGAAATTATTTGGTTACAAAAATTTCTTGAGGAGTTGCGGCATAAGTAGGAGGAAGGAAAGCTACATAGTGATAGTCAGAGTGCTAGACACCTAGCTAAGAACTTTTCTTTCCACTCTAGGACAAAACATATACAGTGAAGGTACCATTTCATCAGGACAACTTTGGAGAAAGAGAATTTGAAGCTAGATAATATTCATACCTGTCAGAATCCTGTAGACATGATGACCAAGGTGGTCATAAGGGAAAAAATGAATCTATGTTCAGCTTTGGTTGGTCTTCACGGAAACTAGTGAAGGGTTAAGAAGCTTTCTTAGAGAAAAACTAGTCTCCAAGTGGGACATTTTTAGGTTGTGGATCATCTTTTCATGTGAGGAAGTGTTGAATACTGTACAATAAGAGTATTGTATAGTTTCAACAGTTGTCTCGCTAGAGTTCGGGGGCAAAGCCCCTGAATTTTTTTTTGGTCTTAAAACGTGCCCGATATACCGAGAAAAGTGATTTTCTCATATGGGCAAGATTTTTGACCCATAGGTTTATGCGATGGTTTTGGCCCATGATTTTAATACCCATGGTTTTGTAAAACTACTTAAGAAGTTGTTTACTTATATGGTTTTATGCATATGGTAGATATAATGTGACATTGCATATGTGTTTTCAATTTGGGTGTGAATTCTATAGAGTTTTTTTAGGATAGCTCTAAACAGATATGGTTATTCTATTAACAGAGCGATGGCTTGTAATAAAATCTGAGCAAGTGATTCTTGGTGGATATAGCCCAAATTTTGTGAACCACATTAAATACTGTCTCTTTGTGTTGTGTTATTTTATTCTACACTTTTCTTTGAGATCTGGAATATTTTCTGCATATTAGTTTCTACTGTTGCGATTCTATGAGGGATTATTTCACATATATTATACCTTATTTCCTAATTGGATCTTGCGTAATAAAAGTATTCACTAGTGACCCATCTCTTGGTCTAGTTGTTAGTTAGTCATTCATGATTTTTATTTGTATGGTTCAGTCATCCCTTGTTTATACAGTTTTGGACATCTTTTAGTGAGTCTCAAGTGTCATAATTTTCTCATTCATCATCTTTAGTCCTATACTGGGGTGACCCAGGGTGCCCTAGTCCGTGATTTTAGGTGCCCTTGTTTTTTAATTTGTGGTCCAAATTTATTTGTTGGAGGTTTGTCATTTTTGTAACCCCGTGTATTCCCCTAGGTTGTAGTCGACATTTTCAAATTTCTAATGTCAAAATTTAAAGAATAGGTCCTTGTATACACATAAGATAATGACTACATTATGGGTGGACATCTTACTACTAAGGGAAGCTATCTACTATGACAAATAATTGTATTTGGGAATCCTCTACATCTGCATCACAAAAACATAGGGGGAAAGGGTTGTATTATTTATATTCCATACACCATTCACATTTTTACATCTAGTTATTGCCCCCTACTTTTGTGTCATTGGCGCTAAGGAATCCTAGGAAATTCCACACACATACACATAGAACTACTTGGGGTTTGGAATGTAGTGTAGCTCCTAGTCGTAAGTCCACCATTGTAGTGGCTAAGGTGAGGCCGACCTATTCATATGCATTTTTATTTCTTAGGAATTGATGATATTGAATAGGTATTTGTAGGAGTGAATCCTCAAACTACATTTATAGAGACACAGATGACAATATTGCGACACCCATGTGGAAATTACGAAGATATTACAGAGATATTGTGACACTACCAGGCCTAGGTCCAGAGCTTTTCTACATTTTACAACACTTAGACCATAAATCATGGCTCCCCATGGTGCTGTAGTATCCTCCCAGGAAGCTCATTCTAGTAAGATATTCAACTTCATCCATTCCCAAGGCTACCCCGTCAAATATTTTACAATTTACATAAAAATATGCTTCAGTCTAGCATATAACATGGTAAGTCAAACTAATGTTGGTACTCTATCACTCTTACCTTGTCATTTCAATATATTTAAACAATAAAATAAAGATACTTAATTCTTATAATTTTAATATCGCATTTTATTTCTATTAAGATTAACTCATCAAATAGGCAATACCTCCATTTTTAGTTAATCACAATGATTGTTCCTTAAGAGGTCTATACTAGTGATCTAATACCAAGAGACAAATTTTTGAGAATAGATTGTTAGTATGATGTGATGTGTCATGTTGATTCTTGATGTTACTTAAGTCAACTGATATCGGAAGACACATGAAGCTTGTAAATATTTTTCAAGATGTTCCAATGGATTTAAAGGTGCTTCCAAAGTTTTATAAGGACCTTGAAGATGATTATAAAAATGTGATACAACTCAAAAGGATAGTAAGATTTGTTGGTGAGTATGTTAGCATCATCAAGAGGCTAAAGATAGGTATGCATTTTTTTAAGATACTTAAAAATTTTACTACATGAATTTTCCCTTTTCTAGCATGAATATCTAATATTATTTATTTGAATTTTACCTAGTTGTTCTTAGAAGCCATGATGAGGTCTATATGAGTCCAACTTTAAGTTTTAAATATGAATTTTGCTTTTATATTGGTAAGAATGGTCTCGTGTTTGTTTTTTATATCATAATTATGATGGAGTCGTAGTATCTAGAGGATAATTTTTATCTTTATTCACTTTTATATTGTTTTGATAAAGTGTATCTTGCAAAGATGACGTTATGAAGGTTTGTCATCTGAGAAAGTATTCTTGGTAAAGACGTGTGTTGCATTGAGGTTTTGACAATAGTTTTTGAGTGTTTTTTGTTTCTCAATTTTTTCCAAAAGGAAAGTGTGACTCAAGGGGATTCATGATGAAGAGTTTAAAGGTGGAAGTGGCCCATGAAAAAAGGGATTGTAGTGTTTTAGAAGTTATTCAAGAAGATATGCAAGAATGTTTTTTCTTCAGAAATAATATTTTAGGTCTTTGATCTAGGTTTGAATATGCTAAGAGAGCATGTGTGGATCATCAAGTTTATATAAATTTAATACTTATTGATCTGAGTGTGACTTGCAAGAAGAATGTTGTAAGATGACGATACAAACTTGATTGCTTGTGAAACACAGTATGTTCTAAATTTTCAATGTATCTAAATAATATTTGTAAGTTATATAGATCTAGAGGATAAGAAATCATGGGGCTCTGAGTTGTGGATATGTGTCAAGACACGAGGAAAATCATTTGAATCATGAGAATTCATTTTTTTTTCTCTTTATATGATTCAGGAAGAAGGTGGTTTGTCACCTATAAAGTTGAGTTTAAAATTTTATTTTGAAGACAATTTTGGAAAAATGTTATGCTCATAATGGAATGTATAAGTCAGGAATTAGTCAAGAAGATGAGTATAAGAAAAGGGGGAGGTTGAAATGAAGTAAGATTCTAGGCATTGTTATTTTTTTTTCACGTAAATTTTTTATAGTAACCTTTGTCATAGATGTCAAAGGGTTGAGAGTGTACTCAGAAACAAGAGAAGTGAGGTATGAAGATGTTTGCATGCTTGGTTTCCCATTAATGAAAAATGGGGCTATTTTTGGACAAATTTTCATTATTTTATTTTCATTGATGTCATGTTGTAATCACAAAATCTATGCACTTGGTTACATTTTTATGTAGCTAAGAAACAATAACAACTAGCTATCCAACTAACAAAGGTTTATAATAACCTGATTCCATCTCAGTATTCATTTGAAGGATCAATAATAAGCTTAGAAAGACTAAACCCGTACATGCTTTCATAAATATTGACTCTAAATTATGCAATATTACCTTCATTAGTCTCATAGCATTCTACCTTGTTCAGAATCTTCATAAATTATCCCGATTCTTTCATCATTTTATCAAAACTTTATTAAGTTTTTTAAGCAGCTTAGTTTCTACTTTTTCACAATTACTTTATTTTTAGAAAATCTCCTAAAATGGTTTGTTAATCCCCATACCCTTCCTTTCATGCCTCAAACAACTTAAATTGACATGTGCAAAGGCTCATATTTTAAGAAATTATCAAGTTACTCATATCCTCAAACCTTCCCTTCTTGTTGCTCCACTAGTTCCTCACCCAAGACAAATACCTTTTTCTTCTTATCCTCCTTGAACACCTCCTAACCCTCTTCACTACTCCTACACCTCTAAAAATGTCAACTTCTCCTTTATTTTGAACCAAAAGGGCCAACTCTTCTAAATTGCACATAAAAATGTCCTACTATCCTTCTTAAGTCCACATGTCTTGCTCCAACCTAACATCTAGATATCTATGCACATTGAAAAATAGATATTCACTTATTCTTACAACTTTCATCAAGTTTTTAGTGTGTGTCAAGTTTCAAATTCTTATTGCTTCTTTTTCTATCTTAAGCCTACTTTCCTTCTTTTCTTCACAAACCCTTAATTAGGTCTTTGACAAGAAACTTTCACGCACAATATCAATTATAGGGGACTTCACTATGAAAATATTAGAATTTGTAGCACCCATTAGAGGGTTTGAGATGTTGTAAAAACTTTCAAGAGCCAACTCTTAGTTTATCTAGTACTTCCTTCATAAACTACTGCCTCAAATCCTAGCTTCAAACTGGGATTGTGTTTAAGGATCCATTGGGAAACTGTCAAGAATGTCTAAGTATTTCACCTATAAATCTCAAGATTTATTCATCTTATACTTTGAAGAGTATTTAAAAATGGTGACTAAATTTTTTTGGAGCTATACTTCGTATTTGAGAAAAATCTTGTAGCCATCATTTCCTTCATAAACCTAACTGTGTCTAACACAGACTCGAGAAAAACAAATAAGTTATAACTCCTACTAGAATATTGTTCAAAATTAAAAAAAAGGTGATACAAGTATGTTGTGATTAGGGACAATTAATAATATTACCAAAACTCAACATAATGAAGTTATAGTGCTCTTCTATTGTAACAATCTTCCATTTCTTCTCCAAGAATAGGGTACAAACCATAAAGGTTACTAGTGAAGGAAAAATGGGTTTCTCCACCTAATAAATTATTTTTTACTTAATGTATACATGCACTCTAATAATCCAAAATATTTGTAAGATTTCCTTCAAACCGTGTTTCCTTCATGTCTTGAGTCACCCACCAAATGACTTGTCAACACACCATATCAGTTTAGTTAGGCTAATCGGTTTGAAACTTGCATATCAATAAGGGATACTTCATAAAGGTCACTAAAATATCACTTCAAACCCCTATGTAAATGCCTAAAATGGTTTTATACATAGCTTTTGGGTTTATTTAAACTATTGCATTGTTCTTTTTATAAGAACATAGTTCATTCACCTCAGAGTTTCCAAATGCAATTATATTCATATCAAATGGAATTTAGCTTCAAAGTCTTAGACCACATGAAGGTATATTAGTTCGAGGATGAAATCTGCATTGTTCATAAAGCTTTTACAATGAATCATACTTATGTATTTGCAAATTTAAAAAATTAGTAATGTACAAGAAATGTTCAAAATTTTGAGGCAAAACACTCACATGTTCCATACTAGGCTTAATATCATCTTGTATACAACTTTGAGTGTAAGAATCTACTCTGACACTAAGAAATTCAATCCATGCATATTAACAAAACTTAAAATTCATACAAAACTCTCATAAACCTGATTTTTCTCCTTCATTGTTCACCTTAAAACTTTACTTTGTGTTTCATATCTAGATAAGAATGAGGATTATAGTTACAATTTTTCAATTTATTGGCATTTAATAAACTTCTAACTAAATGCACTCTCTTATCTTCCTTGGTCATTTGAGGGAATTTTTATTTTACACTAATTTATTAACTTACGACCAAGTCCTTGACCTCTATAATCATGCTAGGTATTTTATACTCCTAATAATACCTAATTCACTAATATTATGCCTCCCTTCCATCGTTTTCATAATTCATAAGCTTCAAGAGCGTTTTAAAACATTACAACAAGATAAAAATGGCCTCTAAGATTTATATTGCACTTTTGGTGCGAAAGTGAGTAATTTGAATTTTTAAATGTCTAACATCTAGCTAACACATCTACCTGACTCTCAAAGAATCATTAGACCTACAATACACCTTAGGAAAAAAAATTGATGACATCATGTAAATTTTACAAAGAAGGAGTTGATGCTCATGCATCATACTCCAAGGGTAAGAAAGTTTAAGCTCCACTATTTGTTTTATTCTTCTTTTTCCAAATTTTTAATACCTTATTCCTTGCTCTGATTTGATCTTCATCTTTAATTTTCTCTCCCTATATTTCTTGCATCACGTGCCTTTCCTACTTCTAGTGGTTCTTCTTTTCCTCATTAATGAGGTCTTGATTCTTCATAAGTTTCTTGCTCTTTATCTTTCTTGCTACAACTTTCCTATTTACCTCTTGTGTCTGATGTTACTTCTCATCTCTATCATCTTCATTGTATGCCTCTTGTTTTGCTGATAAACATTTGTTAGTTATCTCTTTCTTCTATGTCTCCTCAATATCTTCTTCTAGCTTCTTTCTTTGATTTTCCATCCGCTTCTCTTTCTCCATCTTCAAACTAGTTTGCATCTCTTCTCCACATGATTTATATTTGTATAGGGCATGCTCCAAAGCTTCTATTTCCTCTTGAAATTTATCCCAAGTCTCATACACAAAATAAGTCTGTTTGCTTTTACTTTAATCAAGGTCATTATTTGTACTTGCAATCACACACCTACAAACATTGTTAGATTGAAAAAAATTAGGCTTTTCTATCCCTAAATTTCTTCCTTGGTTTCCATTACATCACATTGTTCCTTCTTAAACTCTTTTTTCCTTATCTCTGCATAAAATATTCATTCTTCATGTTCATCCTTCTCGATGACAAGCCAAAAATGATTTTATCACTTCTTATTCTTCACTTTTATCCTCTATCACCACCATCTCTTTACAAAATTCTTTTTCTTGCTTCCTTATTCTATTTTCCATCAGTTTTAGTCTTCTTTCCTCTTGTCTTATCTTGGTATTAAGTTACTTTATTTTCCTTATTTCCACAAGAAACCTTATTAGCCACTTAACTCTCTTCTTCATTACTATCCCTATTTCTTGTCTTTGTTCTTATTTTTCTCTTTCTATGAGCACAATTAATTGTGTTACATCTTCTTTCAATGTTGTGATCTCCTACTAAAACCATACTTTCCTTTTCTTCCTCCTTTCCTTTTTCATTTTTCTCTTTATCTCCTCTTGTTCTCTGTTCTTGTACCTCATTATCTGTATCAACCCTTGAATTATATTTGGTGCTAGTTATTCTTCTTCTTCACCATCTGTCAAGTTTGATTTATAATGCTTAATTTCCTTCAACTCTATTTCTCTACATGTTTTTCTTGTTTCCATCATCTTGGCTATTATTATCTATTGATCTTGTTCTTTTATACTTTTATAGACTTCATTTATCCTAACATATTCTCTCTCTTCTATTTACTTATTCATCGATGGTGGCATCATGTAACCATGGTAAAACAATCACTGCAATATCTCTTCTTTACTCATCTTTACCTGTTTCTTTCCACTTCACACACTCACACAATTCTTATTAGCAAACAAAAAATATTTCATTCAAATTCAAAACCCAATCACAAAAAAATCCAATCTTTGATACCAATAATGATTTATCTAAGAAAAAATAACAACTATCTATCCAACTAACAAAGGTTTACAACAGCCAAATTCAATCTCACTCTTCATTTAAAGGATCAATAATAAGCTTAGAAAGACTAAATCCTTCTTTTCTTTTCTAAATATTGACTAGAACTGATGCAATATTATCTTGATTGGTATCAAGAGCATTATACCCTATTCAAAATCTTCATAAATTATCCCATTCACTCATCATTTTATCAAAACTTTATTAAGTTATTTTAGCACTCACTTGCAACTTTTGCACAATTTCTTGATTTGTAGACAATCTCCTAAAATGGTCTATCAAACCATATACCCTACCTTTCATGCCAAAATAACTTAAATTGACATGTACAAAGGCTAATAGTTCAATAAGTTATCAATTTACTTATATCCTCAAACCTTCCCTTCTTGTTGCTCCACTAGTTCCTCACCCAAGACAAACATTTTTTTTGGTTCTTAGCCTCCTTCAATACCTCCTAAACCTCACACGTGCTCCTACACCTCTAGCAATGTCAACTTCACCTTCATTTTCAACTAAAAGTGCCAACTCTTCTAACTTGTACCAAAAGAATCCTATTATCTTTCTTAAGTCAATGTGCCTTGCTCCAACCTAACATATAGACATATATGCACATTCATAAAGGGATATTCACTTCTACTTAAACATTTCATCAATTTTTTAGTGTGTGTCAAGTTTCAAAGTCAAATTCCTTCTTTTTCTCTCTCAAGCCTACTTTCCTTCCTTTATTCCAAAACCCTCAATTAGATCTTTAACATGAGACTATCATGGATAATATCACTTCTGGGGGGATTCACTATGAAAATATGTATCATTTTTAGCACCCATTAGAGGGGTTGATAATGGTAGAAAATTTCAAGAGCCAGCTCTTATTTTATCTAGTACTTCCTTCAAAAACTACCCCCTCATCCTAGCTCTGGGACTGTGTTTCAGAATCAATTGAGAAACTATCAAGTATATACAAGTATTTCACCTATAAAGTTTTGATTTAGACTTTGAGTTTGATATTTTTTAACCATCATTTTTTTTCATAACCCTAATTGTGCCTAACTGTAGACACCAAATTTGGGTCACACTCCCCTTGGTCCCCTTCAATCAATTAACATAATACATTTAACTATTCCATACTTATATTCATCCTCATATTATTAATTATTTTAATTATTTTAATTAAGTTAATTTCACCCTCACATCTCCACCTCACCATTACACCTCACCCTGGACCCATTCTAGGGGCATTTAACTCACAATGACAGAGTCATTACTCTAAGCACCCAATCATCACTTCTAGTGCTAAGTCACCACTTAACCTAACTAACTAAGATTTCTTCCTAAGTCCTAATTTGAATTCTTCTATTACCTTTTTACCTTCTCTCACGTGAAATCCACTTCCCTAAGTATAATTAATAAGAATCACACCTAAAATAGTAAATATTTGCCTATTTTTGGTAAACCTAGACTTTCCCTCCCTAACTGACATCAGTTATCCCTCAAATGATATCGGTTACCTTATATACACTTTTACAACTCATTCCCTGGGATTGGTCATTCAGTTATTGGAGCCTTATTGCATTCAAGTGTGAATGTGCAAGCCCTCCTACATCCAAATGACAAATACACACAACCAAATTGCAAGACAAACATCTCGATTCATCTTTCCAAAGTGTTCGAAAACTTATAGGAGTAGAAAGCTTGTATTGTCGTGCCACCAGAATAAAGTATTTAGTATCCAATCAACCATCAACCATCCCAACTCCCAATATATATAAGACATAAAGTAAGTATTGTGATCCTAATCATTTTACTTATTCCCTTTGTAGATCTTTGGTTTCTTTTAGTAGTTTGTTTCCTTTGTTGCATGTACATCACATTCCTGCAAAACAACCCACTATTCAACCCTCCCCAAGCCTTTTCACCATTCTAAATCTCCTTCTTAGTACCCTTGAGTCTTCTTAGCCATATGATGACCTAAACCATACTACCCTTACTCTCTGTGTAATCACAAAGAGCATAAAAACCTTTTTTTAATAATTTATTACCAAATTTCCCCTACCTACGTCGGTCACCTTAACCATCGTTAGTATCCCCTCTCCACCAACATCGGTCATCAGATTGATATCGGCTAGTGTGTTTTGTGATAACCTTCACAAAACTTCCTCTAACATCACCTAAAATCCACCTAGACCTTACTAGATACCTCTATGACCTTACCTAACACCCCTATAACCTGTCCTGACCAAAAACATACCTTCTCGGATGATAGATTAGTTTATATTTTAATAATTTAATTAATATAGCTTTTTGATAATGTTTTGAGACACCTAAATCAGAGTGTTGGAAATATGACATTTATTTATCATATTTACTTTCATTAATTGGATAAAAACAAAGTATTGATGGCCATTTGAGGAAGCATCATGCTTCCTAGATCTAGCCTTACTAGTTAGTCCTCTCACTCTTGTTATTTAATATAATTTGGTGGTCTTGCTTTGTATCTCCAGGTAGTCCTTCCCAAAAAAAGGAGTTCTCTACAATCAACTTGGATAAAGTTAGTAATGCATGCATTCAACCTTCGACCAACATAATAACAGGTATTCCTCCTTGATCTTTAACTTTTCAGTTTTGTTGCACAATTATTCAATGAAACATTTTGGCAGGCCGGGTGGGACCCATGAGGGGTTATTTTGAATTGTCCATTCCTAGGTGAAAGATTGTGTGTCTATTTCCTTTTTAAAGTGTTCACATTAAAATTTTTCCTTTGGAACATTGTTTCACCTCTATTTATCTCATTGAGACTCATATTTTGGATTAAAAAGAAGCATTTTTTTTAATTTTTGTATTGAATTAGTGGAAGACATACTCTTGCCTATTCATAATTGATCTCATCAAATGTCATTATGGATTTGGGTTTAAAGTATTTTCATATCATTTCTGAGTGTTGCATCTGTAGCTCATTTGAATTATGGGCAACCTAAACGCTGGAGGTCATGCCCAGCTAATGGTGGAAAAACTGAACCATAGTGCACACTTTCTTCTCTACACCAAACCCCTAAAATAAAGTAATCATTTTTACTAAACAAAATCCTACCCAAAAGAAGCTGTCAAAGAGCACACGATCAGAGGATTGGCATTGGGCACCAATCTGGTTTCTCTTTCAATTCATTATCTCAAAGAAAGGACCTCCCTTGCCAAAAACATACGTCAAACTATCCTTATTTTCTTGATTTTTGTAAGTTACCTTTTATCAAACCAAAAATATACTCTATTAAAAATTCTATCCTAAATGGCATAAGTAGGAGCATAAAATCCACCACATACGATTTCGTGTTTGCTAGTTTTTTCGTGATCTATGTTTTGAGGTGTGAGATCATATTCTCCATTCTACTTTTCCTTTTACACTCCAAAATCATAGTTAGTATTTTATGACTCTTTCTGAGTGTGTTAAGGTCAATCATTTCTATACTCAAGTTTCTAGGTTGGTTTTTTATTTGATCTAAATCACCAAATTAAATTTTTTCCATCCTTTCAAAAATTTCACAATGACCGGTTTCGGTTCAGTGACCGTCATCAGTTTATTGACCATTTTTGGTTTCTTTTTGTTTTGGTCCATTTTAACCAAAACAACATTCATCACAATTTTTTTATATATGGGGTTTCCCTCAATTATCTCACCATATCTCTATCTTTGAAAGCACTGTCAAAATCTAGATTTGCTTCATTTTCATCATTTATTGCCACACTTATAAATATTTTTACTTTCCATAGTAATCGGTATCGGTCATACGACCATTATTGGTTTACCTTCCAACCATCATCGGTTACCTTCTGCCACCAACACCGGTTATCCAACCGTCATTGGTCTCTATGTTTTAAGTTTTCAATTAAAAAAATGACAATTTTTCCCTTCCAGAACTATTTTGTCCATTATTTTTATGCTTCTGTGTCCTCTACAGAGATAAGATTCCTAGGTTTACTATAATTCACATGATTTTGACTCATATCCAATCTAATGCTATTGTAGTCTATGCTAGCCTTCATCCACTCCTGCCTAGCCCATCGTTGCCTTCCATTCTATCACCTATGGATTTTAGTCAGACTATCATCATCAGTACAAGTGATGAGTATTTTTCAAGACTCCTTGATCAAAACGCCATCACTTTACAATATTATTTATCCCATTCATCCACTCAGGATTGCTCAGGGTAGCTTATATATAACATGTTTGTATCCATTCCTCCTACCCTCACAACTAATTCTACATCATCTACTACTATCTCGGCATTACCCTCTTCCACCTTACCACCTGTGGTGTTCGAACTTGACCCTACATCATCGATATTTTCTACACCTATGACATCTTTCAAACCTTTGACGTCAGTTGTTCCTATGATTTCAACCATTTCCTTTGTCAACTCCCTTGAGTGTAGGTCTATCTGCACCCACCACCCTCTCATATACCTATTGCATCTCAGTCACACATGGTTTCGGAAACCCATACTCCCTTTACCAACATTGTACTCTCCATCCCGTAGTCGCTTCCTCCAATTAATAGGAGGATCATTACATCAACTCCACCTACCTACACTTCTCACCAATAGTCCCCTATCTCATTTATCACTTATTCAGGATATTTTCCACCTGCATCAATTCCTCCATCAAAATTTTTGTACTAAACACCGCCATATACTGGGATACATCCCACGTCTTACCTTCATCATTTACTCCCTTATACTGCAGGGGTTTCCCAGTCATCACAACCTACTAATGATCTTATCAAAATTATTATGCACAAGATAAAAACATTTGAAGCATCGGTCTCTGGCTCACGTAATTCTCTAACATATGATGAGATTCACAATGAGCCCATTAACCCATTCATTCCAATTCATACATACCCTACACATTAGGAAATGCCTAAATTAAACCAATTTAAATGCAAAGAAGACCCATAAAAACACTTGCAATATTTTAAACATGATGTTTGTCTCTTACGAAAATTCCCAATGTCCTTGACAAGAGTGTCATTGGATTGATATAGTGAACTAACTAGGCACTCCATTTACTTATTCAACGAAGTAGCTAAAGATTTCCTAGACCAATTTTCTATCAACATCATCAAGAAATTCACCATGACTCAATTGTAGTTGACACGAAAATATGAAGATGAATCATTTGCAGATTTTGTTGCTCATTGATAGATTCTAATAAACCAGCTCATGTTCTAACTGCCTCAAACTGAATTAATAGAGGTTTTCACTAGGGCTTGTGTTAGGAACATCTTGCCAACTCTCCAAGTTTAAACCTTCTAGATCTGTTTGATGAGGAATTCAACATGGCCCAAAAACACTTGAAATTTGAGTCATTGAGGAGAAGAAAATACAATTATGTAAAAATAAATTTGCATTTAAATCAAAGGATACCTCTTCTCCTTCCAAACTGTAAGACAATTACTCCAAAGCAAAAGCATTTACCAATGCGGGTGGTTTGGCAGGTCGTCCAGTCTCACTCATCTAACCAATAAAAGCATTCTTCCAATCTTTCTCATGTTTAGGATTTTCATAATGAAAATACACTCCCATACGAGAACCCTATTATTCAGTTTTAGAAAAAAAATAAAATCCAGAGCACTCGCTCTTCCACCCGTCAAACCACATATTGGTTTTGACCCTTCCTATCCTATTCTTGTGTATTATAAAGAAAATTATTACTGCAACTATCATCCCATTAAAGGTCATAGCGACAATAATTGTATAAATTTAAAAAATATCATCCAAGAAATGTTAGATATTGGAGATCTTGTCTTGGATAACCCTAATACACTAGCTAATAAGAATCTTCACATCTTCAAGAAACTATTCTCAAACAAAACCTAGTCATCTAACCAAACCAATGAACCTTCGACCAATGACATTAATGCTCATGAGGTTCATGTTGTTATTGACATGATACCATCTCTTGCTCAATTTCATCCTACTCCATCTATCGAGGAGATTCTTGTAGGAGCCCCTTTTTCGAGGGAGAATTTTGTTTCCTTACTCGCCTCTCAAACCAAAAAACAACCCACAATATTTATTCTCCTACACATGGGAGAGTCATGTTTACCTTCTTTTTTGCCAAAATAAAAACCTACCTCATCCTAATTGTCATCTCTTATACCCATAGGGGATCCATTAGTAGTGCCCCTTCTTATTGGTTATAATTCTCCATTAGCTTTCAAGGATCTTGTTGATTTTCTCTTAGCTCTTTTACCCACAGATTCTGAAGCCAACCATTTTCTTATATCGCTTAAATTATTTTTAGTGATTACTACCAAATAAACATCACCCCCCTCTAATGGTGTTGTTTTCACATTTGTCTTGCCGCTTGGATTGCTTTGTTAATTTCATGCTTTGGTGATGCCTTTAGATACCTTTCTTAACTCAGATGCAAATTTTGTTTGGTGATACTTCCACGATCTATCCAAAGGTGTTTCAAACAACCAAACCAACCATGCCCATGTCAATGGTAACAACCTATTCTTCACCACCCTCACCAACACCTAAACCTTTACTATCGACTAAATGTTTTCCAATGCCTAAATCCTTACCTACATCTATATCTTCCTCTGCATCCAAACCCATTACCACATTGAAAGTCATGGCAACATCAATCCTAGTCCATCCCCTTGTCATACTGGATTTAGCTACATCCTGACAAGCTAGCGCAAAGACTATTCCCCCACCTAAGAGGAAGACCTAACCTCTTAGGCCAAATACACTAGCTTTACTACCCCTCCATCACCTTCACCACTTCCATATATCCTAGGCCCCCACCCATCAACCTTAGCAAACTAGCCTCCTACCCAAGGTAAACTAAAAGCCAAACACCTCACTTCCCCATCAAGATCCTTAGTTACACACAAATTACCTACACAATTTACACCTTCATAGTCACCTGCATCCTTTCTACCACGTATAACTACACCACTACCATATCATCTTCATTAGATATGATATTTCCTTCTCTTCAACCACTACCTTCTACCTTGCCTCTTCCCACAACCTTCACCGTACCACAATTATCACCTTGTCTAACCCATCCCCTTCCGCCATCTACTTTCCCTTATACATCATGGACTCCATCTTCACCTTTACCTGAGAAGGTGCAACCAAAGTGTAAAAACACACTACCCTCTAGAGAGGTTGTTAAACTTACACCACCTTCAACCACTAGCTCATCTACTACATCTTTATCCAAAAAGGTGCAATCCAAACCAAAAACCATACTACCTACAAAATAGGTTGTCAAATTGACTCAACCTCTGATTCCTCCTCCCGTGGTGCCTCTCAAAACAAAATCACCCACACTTTCATCTAAACCCA
The DNA here is from genome assembly GCA_019776745.2 of Taxus chinensis. NCBI lineage: Eukaryota > Viridiplantae > Streptophyta > Pinopsida > Cupressales > Taxaceae > Taxus > Taxus chinensis. The sequence continues at coordinate 659,993,682 of CM034152.1, forward strand.
CACTTACTTCACATTGTGATCCATTGGCATGGTCTTATGCCAACATCTTAGCTAACCTCTTGGAAACCTTTGTCATCACATTTCCATAACTTATAACTTATGACCCCACTCAAACCTAAACCATAATGGTATGACAATACCAAAATTTACACTTTACATCATGTTCCAGGGTGTGATGTGGAAAACTATAAGGCTCTTAATATTGTTCTTCTCCAACTATGTCTTCCCGAAGAAAACATTGATGACGATGATTGTTTAGATGAGGACCCTATTCAACCTCCATCTTTCACCACACCTCCTCATCCCATACCTATTCAAAAACCTTCATCTCCACCTCCACAAACCTTTTATCATCCTCCAACATTTGAGATCAATATGGTCCACATAAGATATCTAGCCAAACTTCCGCCAAAATGCCAACACATTGAATTTTTCTCACAAAACCAATTTATGCCCTCACCATATTGTTTCCCATCCTATCCCTACACCTATCACTACTCACTTTCTCCTTTACCAAATATTAATATGGTTAACATTACCAATCGAGCCTAGAAGGAAAAAGGAAAGGAGAAAACAACCAGCCCATCCGTCACTCTTTTACTGAATATCCCATCTGCACATGTACCAAAAATCACCATACATGGACCCACATACCCTATTTATTATGGGGTTTCCCATCCTACAATGAATAAAGAACTACAACCAATCTCCTCTAAAAATGTCTTTTTTACGACCTTGTCCAGACCTCTGAGTCTCATCGACAGGCCCTCATTAAGGTTCTATAATCTATTGAGGTCTTACCTTAATGACCCTACTCCTATGGCATCCATTATCACTCCACACCATGTGCCATCTCCACAACTTCACCCCCTTCCTCTGCACACCCACTACCACTCACCAAGTAGCCACTCTCAGTTTCTTTAATGATGAGATTGTACCACTCCAATAAAATGATCCTAATCCATCCATATTCATTTTCGTCTATATTAATAATATACATGTTCGACACGTTATGATCAATTACGGTGATAGTATGAACATGATTTCCTCCCATGCATATGAAAAAATGTGAATCCCTGCCATAATAATTCAATTATGTTGTGTTCATTCAATGATGCTACAACTTCCACCCTTGGCACCATCATTGTCCACATTCGTGTAGGTCCCCGTACCATTCCAGAATTATTATTTTTCTTAGAGGGGGGATTCTATTACAACATGATGCTTGAACGACCTTGGATCCATGTCATGGGTTGTGTTCCTTCAACCTTACACCATTGTTTAAAATTTGAACATGAAGGACACAACTATACCATCCCTGCGCAACCCCTCACCACTCAAGACCCGTAATATTTTGTATCGACCCAATGATTTCCTTATACGAGTAATGACATCTGTCACCGTTACTACTTCCCCTTCAATGATGGACCCATCCACCAATGTTAAAAGTACCTCTTCCACACCTAATGCCCCTATTCCTAATATTGCAACAACTTCTACAACTAACCCATCTACTTCTCAACCTATCTATACTTCTTCTTAACAACTGAATCATTATTCATCCATTCCCACTACCCACATATCAACTACTGATCCCTTAGAAGGTGTTTTTCAATGCCTCACTCTATGGGAGTATCACCTTTATAATATTGATACATTCCTTACTCCTCAAGAGTATGGTAAACTTCACCAACATCCTAGCTATGATAACTTGATAGGAGAAGTTTTTCTCTTCTAGTCCTCCCCACCTTCACACCAACTTAACATATGGGGGACTTGTTGCTTCTACTTACTCACCCAAGCCACCTTCCCAAACTCAACCCATTTTAATCTGACCTTCAATCTCTCACTAATTTCCACTTCACGCATACTCTCCTTCATCATTGTGCTTGGAAGAGCTTTGGATTTGGCTTCGATGAACAAGGCTGCAACACTATCATCCCATACACCACCCCTAAGAATAAAGACCACAGTTGTATCATATTTTCCAATCCATATCCCAAGAAGGCCCGAGTCGAACTCATTGAGGATGATAAAAATTCCCCACCCCATTCACAAAACTTCACCACCTTCACCTACAAAGTCTATGGATCCAGAATACATTCCTCCTAACTTTTTTTTGCATGATCACCATTTTTCTGAGACCTCTAACTTATCAATGAGATGGCAAGGCTCCTTCTTCTCTTCCCTTCTTGTATCCTAACATGATCGATTACAAAACACCTTCTATTAATGTCATTCAATGTCAAGAAAATGAGTCTATTCTCAGCTACCTTGGTGTGGAAGATTCTTATATTAACCAGTCATTACCTTCTAAGACATAAACCATGTTGATTGAATCGACCCTAAAAATAAATATTCACAATTAGGACAACCTACACATTCTAAAAATAGGTCAATATTTCGATGTTTCTAACCATGGAGATTTTACTTCTTTCCTCCAGGATCATAGCAACAACTTTTTCTTGGTCCTACACTGATATGCCCAATATTGACCCAAAAAATTGTGGTCCATAATATCGTAACTACTCCTGAGGCCAAACTCCTGAAACAGAAGCTATGGAAAATGCATCCTTGCATTGCCCTTCTTGTCAAAGAAGAACTCTAGTGCCTCTTTTTGGTTTTCTTCATCATTCCCATTGATTATCCCCAATGGATCTCTAACATAGTTCCTAACACAAAATCAAAATGGGGACTCCACATTTGATTGGATTTCCATGACCTTAACTTAGCTTTCCAAAAAGAAAATTTTCCTTTGCCTAGTATTGTAACTAGTTGATCTCACTTCCAGATATGAAATGCTATCACTCATGGATGGTTTCTCAGGTTATAACCAAATATTACTTTCCCTTGAAGATCAACACAAAAAATATTTCATCACTCCTTAGGATACCTTTTGTTATCGTGTCATGCCATTTGGCCTTAAAAACATTCGTGCTACATATCAATGGCTATGACTTATAGCTTTCATGGCATTATGCAACACATATTGGAATAATAGGTTAATGATCTTCACCAAATACAAAATTGGGGTGAATACCCCTATGTCCTTAAGGTCATCTTCGACCATTTCATTAAGTACTATGTTCATCTTGAACCTAACAAGTGTGTCTTTGTTGTTCTCTCCGGATAGCTCCTTGGTTTTATCATTTCTTTATGTGGCATTGAAGTTGATCCCACTAAAATCAAGGCTATTCTCAAATTCCTCCACCTACTAACATTTTTCAAACTTCGTATTTTTGCAAGGCAAATCGCAATCTATTCATCGCTTTATTTCGGAGCTTTACGACTGCTGCCATCAATTTCATCATCTCATAAAAAAACGATGTCTCCTTCAAATGGGATGATGAATTCCATAAAGCCTTTTAATGCATCAAAAAATACCTCCTCCCTCTTAAAGGTGAACCTATACCATTATATTCCAAACTAGATTTTTATTTTACTAACAATATCGCTGAATATGAAGGACTCATGTTAGGTCTTCAAACCACAATACCCTTAGACATTAAATTATTTAATATTGTTATACCAAATTCACCCTCAAGGTAAATTTTGGTAACTTATGCAAATTCTATAGGCTTGAATAGGATGAAATGGTTTCGAGGGTAAAATTTTGAATTTTTTGGGTACCTCTCCTCTTTTCTCTAACTCCCATGTCTAAGAAAAATCAAAGGAGGTAGAAAAAATTGAAAAAATCTGAAAAGACAACGTTGCAGGCCTATTTTAATTAAAATCAGGTCTCAGAGCTATGGATGGAACCAAGGTGGATTGTACCAGGGTTTCTCATACCAAATTCGGGCCTAAAATGCTAAGGAGAAAGTGAAATGCAGAAAACTCATGATTTTTTGGCCAAGGCCACATAGGTTCAGTCGGGACAATTGGGACCCTTAAACCATATTTGCCCCAAAATGGAAAAAAGCAGAAGGACATCCGAAAAATCAAGTATTTTTGTCCCATGCAGTCCACGGGACATCGGGACAGCCGAGACCCGAAAAGCTGAAACGATCGATTTGCGAAGGAATCGACAAAATTGGGTTAAAATGTCTCAGTCCATACACGAGACACTGGAACGTGCAGGGCCCACATGGCCAAAATCACTTATTTGCAAACGGTGTGGACAAGTCAAAAAAATTTGTCCCACGCAGTTTGCGAGAGATCTGGGACACAAGTATGTGCGGTCTTCGGAATGCCGAAAGAGCTGATTTCAAAGGAGATGTGGTGAATGCGGAGGTCAATGACCCTCAAGGCCTATTCAACGATGGGACATACGGGACACCAAAATCTAACTTTCCCGATTTGCAAATATGGTCAAGTGTGATGCAGGTGAACTGGAGGTTTTCATCCCAAGTCCCACAAAGGACATTTGGGACACAAGGACCTGATTTCATTGAAATAGCCACATATAAAGAAAAACTCAATGTCTGACCATCCTGAACTTCAAATGGTCATAAATTTTGACCTTGAGCTCCAATTTTCACAAGATTTGACTTTCTGGAATGAGAAAAGTGTCCTCTACACTATAAAAATATAGTCATATATATGAAAATTAAGGAAACATCTTCAGATCCAGTCAATCAGATGCTCATTCTTGTTAAATGATAAAAATGCCTGGTAAACACTAAATAGCTATTCGCACTCCAAAGGCCATAACTTTTGAATTTCTTAACAAAAATGCATAAAATTATTACTGTTGGAATCATGTTTTTGAGCTTGATGTATAAAAATAAATAAATATAGAAATTTATGAGAAATCAATGGTGATTTTGTAGAAAACGTGGCCAGGATCATAACAATGTTTTATTTGATACATTAGTGAAGCATGGGATGACATATTTCACTACTGCAAGTTATGGGACAATATGGGGAGAATTTTCCAAGAAAAAGAACATCATTTCACTCTATTTATTACCCTTTTCAAGAGTTTTAAGGACATATTTTGGGATTTTATTTTTCCCCTATTTCTCTCTCCTCTTAAACTTCTATAAATTGGAGTGTTGGGCTCATTGTAGGTGGGAGATGGTTTTTAAGTAGCAAAAATCTGTCAAATTTGTTTTGTAAAGAAAATGTTCTACAAGCCCTTGTAGTGGACTCCTTTTATGGTGATCCTGACCCTTATTTTGTAATATATTGAAGTGTACATATCCATGAAAGAAATAGATACAGGTTGTGGATGTCTCTTCCCCTGTTGTGTTTGATTTCATTCCTCTTGCCCCTTCAATCTCATTACATATTTGTTTTGTCTATTTATGTTGTTGCAAGGATTCATTATCATTATGTGTGCATGAAATATTGTCATGAATGTAGTTTTTATATTGTGGACGACTGTTATGACCCCTTCTACTATACAGTTTGCTTCTATTTTTCCACATATTGGATATTATTCTCACACTCTCCTTTTCTGGTGTATCACTATTTTAATGTAGGATTTGTTTTCATGCAATCTGTCTCCCTGGTCCCTTGGAAATTTAGATTAGGAAAGATAGTTTTTCGTTCATTAGAGTAGATTGTGGTAGGTAGTTTACGATCATGAACTAGCTTTCTCTCGAGGACTATCTCAAGTACCATATCCCATAACTTGGAGATATTACCCATGTTATCCAATCACATTGTGAGCTCGAGGATGCACACTTGTGTAAAACATAGGGTGATGTGATTTAGTGATAACAAATATCTTTGGTAAATATCAACTGGTTGTGAACCAAGTTAATGGTTTATACTAGTGTCGTAATGAGATACTTCAAAAGTATAAGCATCATGTTGACATACTTTTGAATACCTTTGACCGTTATGAACTTCAAACTACCCCGTGTTCCACTAATAAATTTGCACATCCCATGGCATGTCTTGATTCTCAAATACCCACTTCGCCCTCTGACTCAAAAATATTTGTCACCATAAAAAGGTTATAATTTCCTTCTTATCTATTTCGAGACGTCAATATTATAGGAAACATTGAAACTAACCCATGTGATATTTGGTATAAGAAGTTTGTTAACTACCTTTCCCTTTCCATTTTGCCTCCAAAACTTACTCGTAATGAATAAATAGCCTTTTTCAAAATTTTCTCTCACTATGTCATCATGGGTGGTCTTATTTATAAACATGGTTTTGACGTTATCCTCTTACGATTCCTTACGAGTTCTTAAACTACATACACTATCAAGGAAGTTCATGATGAGAATTTAGGGGGGTCACTCGAAGGGCTTAGCTGTCTCTAAGCACATTCTGCACCCTGGCTATTATTGGCCAACCCTAAACTGTGATTTTTGTTACTATGTCAAGTGTTTTTTCAAATCTTAGTAACATCCTAATCTTTATCACAACCCCCCAGTCTTCCTTACAGGTCGCATGAGACATTTCGCCTTTCACTCAATGGGGTTTGGATCTTGTCAGAGATATCAACCCTCATTCTTCCCAATGCCATCAATGGATCATAACCGTTACTGAATATTACAGTAAACGGTGGAATGTTGTACCTCTTATTGCTAGAAAATATGAGAAATTTTGTGAATTCATCAACCATAAAATCATTTGTCACTCTGGTGTCCCTCACCGTCTCATCACTAATAATGGAAAATCATTCAAAAAAAAAACCCTATGGAAACTTTTTTATGCCTTCATCATTCAACTAAGTTATTCTTCACCTTAGTATCCTCAAACAAATGAACAAGTGGAATCAACCAACAAAACCTTTAAAAAAACTCTTATGAAAGTGGTTGATGATACTGGAAAGGAATGGCACACACATATTCCTTTTTCCTTATGGGCTTATCTCAATAGTATTCTTACCTCAACTGCTGCCACGCCTTTCTCTTCAATCTACGGTATAGAGGCTTTCCTACCTCTCAAAGTTCAAATTCCATCTCTTCGTATCTCACTCAAAGATATGCTCAATGATGATGATTTTCTCCAAGACCGTTTAACACAGCTCGAGTTATTATATGAACGTCGTCTCAATGTTATCGATCACCTCCAAATCTACAAAAATTTATCAAATGTTCCTATGATAAAAGTGTCCAAGAACAAACCTTCCAGGTCAATGACCTCATCCTAAAATAAAATAAACATGTAACAAAAGTGGAAAAAAGCAAATGGGGAAAAATTTCTCCTAATTGGCTTCGACCCTATATCGTTACTCATACCTATGGATCAAGTGCTTATCGTTTGTTTTCACTCAAAGGTAATGTTAACCAAAATAAGCTCCCTCTTATTTTGGGTTAACTTAATCCCTTTATTTACCTCAGTCAAAATTTCAAAAAGTTCAAGCACTCAAGGATTTCTGGAAAATACTCCATCAGATAGAGAATTTCTTCCCCTTTCTAGAGAGGTAAAGAGCTCTTTCTAACTCGTATTTTTGAGTTATGGCTCGACAGAGTTAGAAGGGAAAATTTTCCCAAGACAGACATGTGGTGCTTGGGAGAGATTTTTTCCAAGGAATCTCGGACTGGCACGGAATTGGAGGAAAAAGTGAAAATTTTCCCGTTTGTCAAAAAGGCAATAATTAAGTGCTAAACTGGCACATCAAAAAATTAATGCGGGACGACGGACCTTTAGAGGCAAATAATATTTTTTGAGTTTTTGTAAAAAAGTGTAAATAGGAAAAAATGGAGCCCCTACCTCCTCCTACCCCAGTGCATGCCACGTCATCAACGGATTTGCGGGAGAAAAGTTCAAAATTTTCCCGAGCTGTTTTTTGCCGAAAACATTAAGGAAAAACTCAAAAGGCCATATGTTTTGATCCAAAGCTCCATTTTGACGTTCTTGGTAGCAATGGAAAGATATAAATATTATCTTCATCATGGAGTATTCAATTTTGGATTTTGGTGAAGATTTAGGGGAGAAATATTCAAAAAGCATTTTGGCATGGAAAAGACAAAAAACCAGTTCCAACCACCAGATTTAATGAAGTATGGGTAATTTTCTTTGGTCTGTGAAGTATATGCATGGAAATATGAGCTTTTTCATTGATCCCATCAAAAGATGAAGAATTAAAACACATTTTGAAAAGTGGTTGGAGAAAATCCCACATTTTTTCCCTTTCCTTCTCACATTTTGCTATATAATGTAATAGAGGCATCATTTTTCAAGAGGTTGTTCATTTTTCTTCTCTACCTCTCCCTTATTTTCTTCCCCAGGGTCTAAATGAAGTTCAAACCTCTTCCCATCCTCTGTAAATGGCATTTTTTGCCTCTTTCTCGTAAATGATGTTTTGTGCAAATGTATGAAGTAATAAAACATGTTTTTGTGATAGATTTGTCCATCCTTTGCTCATTTTTAGTGCATCTTCTTGCCTCTCTTCATTTGCAGGGTATATGTGTATGTTTTGAATGTTTATTTACAGATCTGGTAGCTGTGTTCATGGAATTTAGAACATTTTCTATGTGAAATCGATCTCTAGTTTATGATGCACTTGTCCATCCTTTCCATTGCTCACCTCTCGTTGTTCCATGGCAGTTTTGGTAGATGATTCACACTTTCCTTCTCTGGTGTATCACCATTTTAGTGTAGGAATTTTTTGTTCTTGTTTTCTTTCTCTCCTTGTCTCCTTGGAAGTTATATTAGGATTATATTAGCTTGCCTGCACTGGAATAGCTTGTGGCAGGTAGACTAGGAAGAGGAACCAACCTTCTCTGAAGGGTCATTCCCATTTGCAAGTCCCACAGCTTGGGGAATGATCCGATATTATGCAATCACAGCAAATGATCCTACCTTATAAAATTAGATCCATGACTCATTTGGGGGTTTTGTGATTTCACACTAACAATTTTGGTATGCCCGGTGGGACCAGAGGTCTGCACTTTATTTCATCAAGTTGATGTGTTTTTGGTGGGATTCAACCTTTTGAGGCACATGCAAACACATCTGGTGACTCCATCAGGTCAAAAATCCATTCTCTGAGTTACATACCTTTTCCATCCATTTCCACTCATTTTCATCCATTTTATTCTTCCATCTCTTTCATTTTCTCCCATTCCATGAGGTTGTGCAATCATGACGTCATTTCCTTCTTGGGACTCACACTTACAACAATAGAGAAATCCACCTCCAATATGTTTTACAACTCCTTCAAATCTACATTTTTAGCAAAGACAAAATCAATATTTCTACCCCTATAAGCAATAATGTGAAAGTTAGTTTTTCTATGGAGCTTTCCTAGAATAGGGGTATGCTAACAATGAAGACAATAAAATACAAGATGTTGGTCTGTTGGAGAAGATCGAAAAAATGGAGGTTAACACAGTTAATTCAAAGGGCATAGCACAAATGAAGGAATTTCAGATTGGTTTCAGGGCACCTTGTCCATGGGAAGGTCATTTTCTAAGGCACTACAACCCTTAGGAGAAGTTGGACTTCATAATTGAGATGCTGCCCCAATGAGCACAATAGACTAAGGAGATAGAACCATATGAGCAGAGTCTAAATCAACCTTTTCAATGGGTAAGTCATTCTGTAGTTCCTTTTATTTCTTCTTCTTCATCTCAAACTTTTCCATTTCAACAATGTCAAGTTGTAAACCTAGCTAATGTTGCTCCAATTATGAAAACAATCCCTCCATCCCTTAGTATTCCATCTCATCTTAGCTTTTCTTCTCTCTTTTCTTCCAAATCCAAATCCCCTCCATAAGAGCAAAAATAAACACCTTCCCCTCCAAATAAACAAGAAGTTCCATCCCTCCCACCACCACCAACAAATGCAAAAATTATTGAATCCCAATCTGTTTCTCCTCTTGCCTTTTCAATTCCATGTAGGGAAATATAAATTGCGAAAATAAATCATGAAGGACAAGAAGAATAAGAAGTGAAAGAAGAAGAAATGATTAAGAGTTTAGTGAACATGGCTCTTAGAATCAGGATTACAAAAATTTATTTGTTGGTTAAGCCTATAGAGGAGGTAAATGTTGAAGAACTAGAGGTGGCCAAGGCTGAGTTTGTAACAGCAGCAATGGAGCAAGAAGATCAGCCTATTTGCTTAGAATGTAGTGTCCATGTTGGCACTCTACTTGAAGAAAATGCTGGTCCAATTCAAGTTGCACAAGTAGCCATGGAAGAAGAAGGAAAATCAACTCAAAGTCTGATTGGAAAGGAGCAAATGGGTGAGACCAAATAAGAGTTTTCTAGCAGCAGAAGAAGAAGGCATCATTGGTAATTTCTTGATTTCATTCAAAGGGAATATTTTCGATGATGAATCCACCATGGAAAGGATCTCTGAAGAAGATCTTGTAGTCCCAACTTGTGCTCTAGAGAAGCAGATTGAAGAGTTTGATTTGGAAAGCTTCATGATAGAGAAAGAGGTCATTCAAGAGTAAGATGGTCTTCAAGCAGCAGAGGAAGGAGAAGCTGCACAAAATCCAAAAGAATAGGAGCACATTCTAGCTATGGAGGAGAAAAATGTAGGTTCAAGAGCTTTGAATACAAAACAGGCATACTTCAGTTCTTCCTTCCACTTCATCTCTCTTGATCTCTAACATTGTAGAAGAGTTTGATCTTTCAAAATTCATGTTAAACAAACCATGGTAAACAAGTTACTGATCAAGAGAACACCATGGAGGATGTTGAACATTTGCAACATGACAACAATGAGGTAGTTTATCTGTCTAATTTGTAGGACTATTTTGATGGAGAAGAACCCATTGAAATCACATTGTTTTCTCCTCCTTCATCCACCTTCCAAATATGCATACCTGCTATCATGGAGGAGAGCATTCATTTGCAGAAGTTTGTACCTTATAGCATCCTTTTGGAATCAAGTTTGGAAGATTTAAATATTCCATGTTCTTCACAAGAGGAAGAAGAGAGAGAGCAGAAGGATTTCACCACTTCTTCCACGCCATTCATCCAAGAAGGTCTACAAGTGGAATCCAGTTTTGGAGTTGAAAATCATAGCAATAGGCACATCAATTGGACCATACCTTGCCCAATCAGGTATTTGGCTTCATTGGAGCCAAAGGAGAAGGCACAACCAGTCATGCTTGCTTTAGGGCATGAGGATGAGCTACAAAGTACCAAGGATCAGCTTCCATACCTCTTCACTCTAAATGCAGAGAAAATAAAAGAGGTATTGGATTTGTCTTCAATTGAAACATTAGTCATTTGGGTGGAAGATCAGCTTGTAATTAGTTTTTCACTCATCCAAGCAGCCATGTTCAGTGCCAAAGTAGTTACATGGCTGCCATTTTTGAGGAAGGGAAGCTATTTCTCCCTACCAGTTACAGGTTTTGTTTGAGTTCTATTTAATCTTGGTTAGGGTAGTGTAGGTAGGTTTGTTTTCAGCAGAAGAAGTGCTTTTGTACACTCTGCATGTTCTATTTGGAGCATGTATGTTTTTCAATTTTTATATAGTTTTTGGTGCTGTTGTATTGCTCTTGTACAGTCCATTTTAGTTGGATTTTGGTGAAGATCAACTCTAATTTTTAATTGGTTCCCAAGTGATTCACAAGTCATATTTTCAGAGTTAGATCAGAAATTTTTTTATTAGGCCTGACTCCATGCCCAATGGATGCAACAAAGGCCACTGATCATTCATCTAGCATGTAGATGACCCCTATGAGTCACCAAAGTTGTTAACCAAAATAAGCTCCCTCTAATTTTGGGTTAACATACTCCATTTTTGTACCTTAGTCCAAATTTCACAAATTTCAGGCACTTAAGGATTTCTAGAAAATACTCCATTGAATAGAGAATTTCTTCCCCAAACTAGAAAGATAAAGAGCTCTTTCTAACTCGTATTTTTTGAGTTATGGCTTGACGGAGTTAGAAGGGAAACATTGCCCAAGGTGGACCTGCCATGCTTGGGAGATATTTTTTCCAAGGAATCTCGGACCACCGGGGAATCAGAGGAAAAAGTGAAAGTTTTCCCTTTTGTCAAAAAGGTGAAAATTAAGTGCTGACCTGGTACATCAAAAAGTTAATGCGAGCCGGCGGACCTTCAGAGGAAAATGATATTTTTTTCAATTTTTGTCAAAAAGTGTAAAATGGAAAAAAAAAATCCCCTACTCTGTCAACCCCAATGGATTCCACGTCATCAGCAGATTTGTGGGAGAAAAGTTCAAAATTTGGCTGAGCTATTTTTTGCCGAAAATGTTAAGGAAAAACTTAGAAGGCCATATCTTTTGATCCAAAGCTCCATTTTTGACGTTCTTGGTATCAATGGAAAGATATGAATATTCTCGTCATGATGGAGTCTTCAATTTTGTATTTTGATGAAGATTTAGTGGAGAATTTTGCAAAACATGTTTTGGCATGGAAAAGAAAAGAAAACAGTTCCAACGACCAGATTTAATGAAGTATGGATCATTTTCTTTGGTCTATGAAGTAGATACATGGAAATATGAGTTTTTGCATTAAGTCCATCAACAGATGAAGAATTAAAATGCATTTTGAAAAGTGGTTGGAGAAAATCCCACTTTTTTTCCCTTTCCTTCTCACATTTTGCTATATAATGTAACAAAGGCATCATTTTTATAGAGGTTTTTCATTTTTATTCTAGACCTCTCCTGTCTTTTCTTCCCCAGGGTCAAAATGGAGTTCGAACCTCTTCCCATGCTATGTAAATGGTTTTTTTTGCCTCTTGCTCATGGCTGATATTATGTGTAAATGTATGAAGCAATAAAATGTGTTTTTGTGATGCATTTGTCCATCCTTTGCTCATTTTTATTGCATCTTCTTACCTCTCTTCATTTACAGGGTATCTGCGTATGTTTTGAATGTTTATTTGCAGATCTGGGAGCTGTGTTCATGGAGTTTGGAACATTTTTTATGTGAAATCCATCTCTGGTCTGTGATGCACTTGTCCATCCTTTCCATTGCTCACCTCTCCTTGTTCCATGGCAGTTTTGGTAGATGATAAAAACTTTCCTTCTTTGGTGTATCACCGTTTTAGTGTAGGCTCTATTTTTTCTTGTTTTCTTTCTCTCCTTGGAAGTTAGATTAAGATTATATTAGCTTGCCTACATTGGAATAGCTTGTGGAAGGTAGATTAAGAAGAGGAACCAGCCTTCTCTTGAGGGTCATTCCCATTTGCAAGTCCAACATCTTGGGGAATGATCAAATTTTATGCAATCACACTAAATGACCCTACCTTAGAAAAGCTATCCATGGCTCATTTGGGGGTGCTGTGATTTCACACTAATAGGTAAACCTAAACATGAGCCCCTAAATGGCTTATATCATCGACCATTCTATTTTTGACTCAATTCCTAGATATCCTTATGTCTATTAAACACTTATCCCTTGAGCACCGTTAACCTTCCACTTACCTCTTCTAAGGATCAACCACTAAACAAGACTCCTATGATTACCTGTTACTTTTCATCCTTATCTTCAATATGAGTACAATTTCTCTACTCATGGCATGATTCTCATGGATAATTTTTATCCTTTTTCAAGATGGAATCCCATGGTCATTTATTAATTAAAACCTATCTTAAATAGCTAACCCCTGTGTGCTATGGTTTTGTCTTCATAAAAGAAGCCTATACTTCTCTATAGTCGTGTCCATGACCTAAAAGTCAAAAAAAAATTTCAAAAGTAATATACAGGATTTTCAAATTCAAACTCCTTGATTTAAACTTCTAGAAAAAAGATAACTCCCCCCAAAAGGACATCTAACCTTTTTATGTTGTTTCTATAAACAGACTACACCCTTGAGGGAAAACTATACAAAGCTAGCCATATTGTACATAGTCTATCACAAAAATAGGACTATTCCTGGAAAAATAAAATAAAATAAATATATTCTGAAGCTTCTTGCATTGATCATCTTCATGAAGACCTAAAGGACATACTCTACTCATCCCATGTAGACTTCTTGCATCGATCAGTTTGTAAAAATGTAAGAAAAATTAAAAAGATGTGTTTTTTGTCATGGACTTGCGTATTTTGATCTTGGGTCTCTTGCCAAAGAGGCATGTTGTCAATGACTAGGTTACACACAACCAACTACATTCACCTTGCTGCTTTTCTATTCTAACCTTCCACCTACTAAAGGTATGTTCTGCAAATGGGACATTTCATGATCATGTAGCCTTCTTCATTCTTTGAATAGTCAATCATGCATTGCCTTTCAGGTTTTATGTTCATACACCATCCTTGTTATGATAGAATCATTATGGTTCTTATCAATTATGTGGATTTTTTTATCTATTCTTACAATTCACCTCTTTTCTTACTTATTGATCCTTCTACAGAGGACCATACCATCGACACCTACATTTAAGAATTCCTCTTCCACCAAAATCACCCATGCCTATTCAACCTAAATTCAACAATGCCTAGGACCTAAACTCAAGCATTCCTATGACCTAAACTCAGCCATGCCTATTAAAATTAAACTCAACCATGCCTAAATGACCTAAACTCAAAAATGTCTTAATGACCTAGACTCAATCATTCATAAACCCAACCAACCCATTCCTCTACCTCATCATATTCTTCCCTAGCTCATGGGAGAACTACATCGGCCTAAGCACCTTTTTTACCAGGAGTATGTAGGTAGCACTCTAAGGGTAGGTGGTCCTTGGAGGTTAGCTTGGCCATTGTTTCCCCTAACCAATCTAATCCCCTTTTTTTATATTCACATTTTACTCTAGTTACTTTCCATTTTTACAGAAAACTTGGAGTTTAAACAATCATAAGAACATTCATATTTTCCTTTTTATAACATCACCGTATTATACATCAATCATTTCAAATTTCCATGATATCAAATATTTTGACATTTACACCACAACATACATATACATCATCATTTATTTTACATAATAACAATAACTTGGAAATTAAATCAAACACAATCACCTAGACTCTGTCATGCCTAAATGACCTTGAACCCATCATGTTATGAATCCTAACTCCATCATGACTACATGACCTCGACTACCTAAATCACCTAGACTCTGTCATGCCTAAATGACCATGACTCCATCATGCCTACATGATGTCAACCATTCCTAAATTACCTAAAATCCACAATGCCCATACCTAACTCCATCATGCCTACATGACCTCGACTGCCTAAATCACCTAGACTCCTCCATGGCTATACCTGACTCCATCATGCCTAAATGACCTTGACTCCATCCTTCCTACATGACCATGACTTCCTAAGTCGCCTAAACTCCACATTGTCTATACTTGACTCAATCATGCCTACATGACCTTGACTCAATCATTCCTCATTCAACTAGTTTTCCTGCTACACAATAACAATGGAAATTAAAAATGAGTACATCATCTATCCAGTCAACATCATCAACTATATAAATGGGATATTTTTTGTATCAATACATATATAAACAGATATAAAATAAATATCAGTATATCAAAAAAATCTCATGTGCAATCTCACATCTTTTACATGCAAGTGGATATATATATCAAAAATAAAAATATCACATCTAGATATTAATTATCACCCCACCTGATACCATCTTGTCTAGTCTCTCTTATCTCCTCAACCTAGCCCTCTATTGGGCCTAGTATCTGATCACTTCTAAATTCACCGTGGCATTGTTTCTAGGGTTGAAGACCCCCTATGATATTAGAACTATCAGTCCTAGATCTTGTCCACTCATTAGCTTCCTGCTAGGATTGGTACTTGGCATATGAGGATACATCAACCCATGTGGTGGCTAGATGATCCTAAAAGTAGTGAGCCTCATTCTAAGAATCCCTAAAACTCACCAACGACATATCTTAGGGTGGTACCATCGGCCTAACCCCTCCCTATGAAATTTTCTTGACCAAAAGTGTCCCCTTTAATTATTCAAGTGCCTGTACTATAGGACCCCATCCCTCTACCTACGTTGGTACCTATTCAGCTACCTCAACCTACAAGGCCATATCCTATGCTTATGCCATGGCCAACTATCCTTGTAAACCTATCACCTGTTCCTGTAGAGTGGCTACCTACCCTTCATTCCCATCTTTGTCTTGTCTAGAACCTATGCCTAGGCTATCTAGTCTTGTATGGACACCACCTGTGTCTGCAAGGTGGTCACTTTTTCCTCTGACCCTGTTACATATCCATGAGAACCTATAATTTATGCCTGTAGGGTGTCCATCAAACCCTATAATGTATCCCTCTGCACTATGATAGTAGCTAAATCAAGATGTCATGGCTTTGGCAGTGTTGCTCATAGTTGTGCCACCCACCACTGCCTGGATCCATCAGTGAATTTCCCATCATCAATCCGTCTATCTCGTACCTTCTCCTCCTTCCATTTAGGAACACTAAGAAATGGTGGAGACATGGGTCTCTCCACATCATCTCTACGGTACTGTGGGAAATCTCGGGGCACATCCTTCCATAGTCCAAACTGCCGTCTGACCCTGTCCATAGGTATCATCTCATTCTCCATAACACATCGCCCACATATCCATCTCAAGTTGAAGCTCCTCTAACTCCTTATCGATTCCTATGTGTAATGGATAGTCAACATATGCCCTCCACATGATATCAACTAGCGAAAGTCCCTTCAATTGTTTCCTGTAGTATGACACATCATATGTGTCCCTCACCACCCTCGGCTATCAACTGACTGGTAACCATCATCTGAAGACAAATCTGAACATGCCACCCCTGAACTAATCTTGTCATGGTAAACTAGTTGTGCACACACATAATGTGCTTGTATGCCCATTAGTGTAATAAATAATTACAACACATACCAAATATCCTCAATCTTCCATAGGTCCATAGCTCCCTATACAACTAACTAGGAAATTCGATGCCCAAGAAAAACATATCCGATCCTCTATCATATCCTTTATCACCCCCATCAGTGCTCATAGGGATCTACCACCCAAATAATATGGTAGAGAAAAACATCCCACTGTCACCATCATCAGCGCTGATAGCCTAGTCTCTTGCGGATAGGATGCATACATATCTCCATAAGTGAGAATCGCATTGTGATACCTTTTGGTGAGAAAATTTGTTGGGTGGAAAAAACTTGTTGATTTATTGCCAATTCTCTAGGAATCTAAGTCCCTCTACTTAACCGGTACATCTACCATATATGCATGCACATGAAAAGTTAGATTTCTGTGGTGACCTTTTGACCAGGGATCCAACAGGGGCACTCCACTGACCCTGTGGAAAATTCTTGCATATACCTACAAGAGATGAATTTTCATAGGAAGGTGGGGAAAGGAATAAGAAAGTTAGAAAAGAAAAAACTAATGATGCAAGTAGAAAATCAGATTCT
The DNA here is from genome assembly GCA_019776745.2 of Taxus chinensis. Lineage (NCBI taxonomy): Eukaryota > Viridiplantae > Streptophyta > Pinopsida > Cupressales > Taxaceae > Taxus > Taxus chinensis. The sequence continues at coordinate 660,010,888 of CM034152.1, forward strand.
TGCACACACTAGTTAGAAGTATCATCACATGCATTTATGAAAAGAAACAACTTTTTAAGTATCATCAAGACCAAATAAAATTTTATGAACACAAAGTATCAAGAAATATCTTAGTCAAAGAAAGCTATAAACTCCTTGTATTAATTTCTCAAACAAAAGTTGTACATAGTGGAGAAATGGAGGAAATTGAGAAGGGGGGAAAGTACAAGAAACATTCCTATCTCCTTTACTTTCTCTAGGTATAGTGCACTCTTGAATTTACAGGATCAATCACCAACCCTTTGAAATGGGCACTATAATTTATAGAGTAGAATATGAATCTTCATCTACCCCCCAATGCCTTTTCATATGTCCTCACACAACTTAAAACTTTTCAAATTCCTAGGAAACTTTTAAATCCCTTTTTATAACATAAAGGTGACTTATTACATTATGAACATTAAGATATATGAAAAAGTGCAACCCCAATGTAAATTTAGAACAATTGAGAAGAGGGAGAAAGTTGGCAGATAGAGGAGAGAGAAGGAGAGAGAGAGAGAGAGAGAGAGAGAGAGAGAGAGAGAGAGAGAGAGAGAGAGAGAGAAGAGGAGGAGACATCATTCCTGATGAATTCCATTGATCCTCATTGATGGAAAGCTCCAAATATAGTAAAAATATAAATATTTAAACTCCTTGTACACATTGAATCTCCCTTGAATCATCTCGTGAATTTTTGCCAAGTTGAGTGAACTGTTTCGCTGATGACCGCAACTCCTAGCCTGAATATGATATACTATTTTTAGTGAGAGGTGAATTTTTTAATTTCACATAGTTTTGTTGACTACAATGATTGAAATAATTTATTAAATTTTAACTTGGCAGTGGCTTTGGGCACGAAGCTATCATGACGGCCATTAATGGAGCTTGAAATTTGTAGGTCTAGTTTTTGTCTGCGTTTGAGATGAAAAAAACTCCATTGCAATAGGTTTTTTATATAGAGCCCATGTGTAAGGTTTTAGTTTGTTTCCATTTCCGGAGTGATGGGAAATAAGATGAATGTGAGTTGGTGTACTAAGTGAGGATTTTGTTGGAAAAAAATTTTCTGGTAAAAAATTTACCTCTTGTTTATTACATCTTGATTGTCTTGAAAAATGTGAAATCATGCAAAAGACGACATCTAAATCTGACTTGTACTTTGCAAAATATGATGACTTTTTGATCGGGTGGCTTTGTAGTTATCTAGCGATAAATCTCCATTTTCTCTTCATTCTTTGTCATTTCCATCAAGTTTTCTATGAGGCATACATATTACTGTGCATTCATGGTGTGGAGAGTTTATGTGGCCATGTCACAGCTAGTTTAGAGCAATAATGGTGGACCAGGTGTCTAGACAATCATTCACACAACCACAACAACGTATGAAGCTGTGAAGGAGAAATGAGTGGGAAGAAACAACTAAGTGCCAAATTTAAATTTTCAAAGAAAGGTGCATGGAGGGGCTGGGAACATTTTTGAGTCCCTGATGTATTTGACCTCAGGGATGTGATGGACATAAATTTCCATGGTGGTGAAGGTGATTCCATGTGTCCTCGATCCGACGGCAAGGGATTTTCTTGAAAAATGCACCTGGGGGCTGAAAGTCATTCATGTGGGTGTCCAAACGACTCCCCATAGGGGGATGGGAACATTTTTCCATGTATGGTGTCCCTCACCTTAGGGACATAAGGAAAATCAGTTTCCACGGTAGTCCTGGGGATGACACATGGCGTTTGATCCGACGGAAGGGAATGAATCCTCCAAAAATGCACTTGGGGGCTGAAAGTTGATCACATGGATGTCTAAAAGGGTCCCCATATAGGGTCGGGCATATTTTTCAAGGTTTGACATCCCTCAATTAAGGGAAATAAGGGACATCAGTTCCACGGTTTTCATAGAGCTGACATGTGGTGCTTGATTCGACGGTAGGGAATGGATGCTCCATAAATGCACCCGGGGGCTGAACTATCAAGTCTAGAGGTCACACTGAGAGTCCAAGAGGTCACATGGGGGCTGTGAAAAATTTTAAAGGGTTTTTTGTAGCTGACCTCATGGACATTGAGGACATGAAATCCCACCAGCCTCCTGGTGCTGACACATGTCCTCCTCGAAAAATGATTAAGCCCTGAACTACCTTTGAGAGGGTAATTTAGAGTGATGATAACTTGAGCTCTTGGTGGAATTTCTTGGTAAATTTTTGTATGATGCTAACTGGAAATTAAATTTTGGATCCAATTGTGGGATCTAATTTCTTTATTCAGCCATCTGATCCATAAAAAATCCAATTTTTGATTTGAGACTCTACTTATGCCTGAGAAAAACTCCCTGCCAATTCTATCTTCCAAGTTGTGAAATTTTTTATTTCACCATCATGTAGGTCTTTGAATTATATTTCTATCACTTCTTTGTTTTACTTTTAACTCCATTCGGAGCTCCCAAAATCTTCTTATGAAGCCCAGCTGTTTTAGGCCTGTGAACTACCTAGATTTGTGCACCCTGTTTTCACTTAGACTTCCCCAAGTCTTTCAAAACTTCCGCAAACCTTCCAACCTAATTTCCATGATGTTATAATATATTAAATTGACCTCCATGTTGAATTTTCCCTTCCGTTCTACCCTAGGGTAGTTGATCTAGTCCTAGGAAGGCTAGTAATAGCCCTTCCCACAACTACGTGTAGTTAGAATCTTTTCATAACTCCGTAAAATCACCTAGGGGGAATGAATAGAATTTCCTAAATCACCTAGGGGAAAAAATTTTACATCACATAGGGGGTGACCAGACTAACAAATTTCAGTTGGGGTTCTTGGGAATGATAAAGCATGAAAATTTTGGCACAGGGGTATAGTTATCGTGCTTGGAAATTGTCAATTTCCCTGTTGCACATTTGCACAAAAACAATTGGATATATCTTGGGGACATGGCATGGATGGGAAAAGAAAAGACATGACATGAGAATCTATAATCCCAATTTTAGACCATAAAATTTGTTGACCAGTGCCTTATCCATTGGGCACTGCAGAGTCATGTACAACCTATAACAAGAGAGAAAGATGAAGGAAACACACACACACACACATGAAAAGGATGGAAAGGAAGCACAAAAAACACAAAAGGGAGGGAAACACATGCAGAAGAAAGGGATACACACCTAACAGTCACCTATGGTATAAGGAGGGGGAAAATCCACTTTCACTGAAGCACTTTTCATTTCTAAAAAGTTACCCTTGAAGATGTAACACTGAATGATGATGTTCTGCGAAGCTGTTGACGCGTTCTAGAAAGTAGCCTCCCCTCCTCAACTGCTTATGAAATACAAGTCTTTCACAATTGTTTGTGTACTTGGTAGGAGTGATTCCATGTGAGGTTCTTGATGCCCAATTCCTTTCTTGGAAATTCCAATGCCTTCAAGTTCTTTGAAGTCAGTTTGATAGTGCCAATTTCCTTCCATGTTTATCCATATAGCTGATTCTCCATCGAGTGTGCTATCATTTCTTGAGAGATGATTTTTGTTCCAATTCCTTTGATATTATGAGCTACTTTCTTTCACGGGTCTATGCTCATTGACATCTTATCCATGAGAAACATTTGATTCATCCTTTATCTCTACTCCACTATGAGGTGTTTGAGTATTGACGGGAGGATTGGAGCAAAACTCATACTTGTCTTGTATATCCATGGCAGGAGTGAAGATATCAAAAATAAGCTCAGGGTCTTCTGCAACTTCTACTATGTCCAATATTTCTCACACAGAGTTATGCTTCATCATTTCCTATATCTCATCTTTATACACCTTTGAAGAATATTTAATTTTCATCTCAAGGAAACTATCTAGAGGGATTACGTCATCATCTTGGGAATCACTTCATTTCATCACTCCTTTTTCTAGAGAAGATTCAACTTTAAATGCCTAAAAATGTATTGCTTTATTTTCTTCGTCATGGAAAGAATCTTCATCCTCAAAAGGGAAAGAAAATATCCCCATTTTTTAATTCCATCCATTAACCATTAGCTCAAGAGAGAAATCATCTTTTTCATCTTTCCTTATCTTAATATGGCCAACCTTCATATAGGTTAAGGGTTACAAATCAAATTCACGTTTCTCTTGCAGATTTTTGGCTTGCATCAGGAGCTGAAGACTAAGCTTAGGACCTTAAGTTTACTCTGCATCTCTAAGAATTTCCTATATATACATTTCTTTCAAACCTTTCATGGGATCATCAAAATCTGATTTTATCTCTCCATAGATGGCCTCACTTATATCATCTTCATCCCCAAATGGGAATGAGAATATATCGTCATCTTGGAAAAGTATATAAATTGATTTTTCTTCTTGAAAATAATCGAGAACCATCTCCTCTTCCTCATGGTCTGCATCATCTGGCAATTCATGGCTTCCCTCTTGTAACTCGAGTCTCCTCAATGATTCTTCGAAGTCCAAATATCTCTGGGAAGGCATGTTTGGACCTATCAAGATGGGGATATCCTCTTCTTCCCCAATTTCCACAAAGTGATTCATTTAGCTACTAGCTAGGTACAAAATGTTAACTTCTAGGATTTTGGAATTTTGAACCATGAACCTCATCTTCTTCTCAGGAAGCAATTTCTCTATGTATCCCTTCATTGGTATGGTTGCAGAAGATCAATTCAACTGAATTTTCCCTCCCATGTGTTAATAGAAATTTCTACTCAGCAACATTTTGAACAAGGTTGGGACGTCTAGTGCCAAACTAATCATTGAAACTTTCTTATCTAGAAGTATGGAAAGAGCCACATGTGCATTTTTGACCTTTCCTACAAGTGAGACCTATTTTGAGTCTAAGGAGTAACAAGAGCCACTAGGTGGAGTCATGGTAGGTTTGAAAGCCTTGGCGACCTTCAAAGGAATCACGTTGTCTGAGGCACTAGAATCTATTATCCAATTGCTCAGTATATATTCTCCAACAAGAAGGGAGACATAAAAATGTTCAAATTTATTAGTCTTTGATGCACTCAAATAAATCATGTTTTGTGAGGGAGGTGTAGGTGATTTTGGTAGCATGCCTTTGGAACTAGATGTTACAGCATTGGGCGTTAGAATACCACTCTTGATATATCAGACAAACCTCTAAAATTGTTCAGGATGAGTCTGTAAATATTCAGTTTAAGTAATTTTCACTTTTGCCTTGTTTGCATATTATCTGAAGTCAAAGGGAGAAATTGTGGACAAGGGGGATGAAGGGGATAATTTCAGAGTCTGGATAGGCTTGGAAGAAATATTTGATGTTTGAGGGATGAATTATATTTTGAATGGAACACTAGGACCTTTCAAGGTTATATTTTGCAGGAGGAGATTTAGATTTAGAAATGGGAGAGGAATTGGAAAGCTTACTTGGGATTTCAGGAGTCTTCTTACTTGCTACATGGTCCAGCTCCAACAATTGAGACTTCATGGAAGATGGAAGTGGGGATCCTTGACTTAATATTTTATTTTTCTGAGTCACCACAGGAGGATATTCAACCTTATTTTTCTGTACATCAATGGAAATATATTTTCCTTTCTCAGACTAAGAATGAGTGAATACCACACATGAGAAACTAGGTGCATCTTCTTCGTCTTCTTCATCACATCTATAATACTTACAAAATCTGTTTTTTGTATCATTTTCAAACTCATCACTTTCTAGGAAATTACCACCTTCACTTTCTTGTTCAATCTCTTCTTCACTTTCTTGAAATTTGTAATTTACATTAACGGGTGGGGCCTCCAGGGCGAGCCTTTGGGGTGCTCTTGATTTATGTTGATTATTTGAGAAGATACTCATTCAAATAATTCCCTCTTCAAATATGCCATCTCATTCACCAAATTTTTCAGTGATGGATTAGGTCTCTCGTCTCTAGGATGTTGGGTTTTTCCCTTTAATGGATTCTTGATCTTTCCAGAGTGGATGAGATCATCATCAATTTCAATGGCCATCCTTTGTGCTTCTATAATGTTCCTTAGTTGTGATCTTCAAATAAAAAATCCTACTTCTGATGATTGAGCATTGATGAAGAATCTCTTGACATTGTTTTGGGATGGTGAATCCTCTTCAGGTATCCTATGAAGAAATCGTTTGAAATGAGCCATGAAATCTCTCATGTTTTGATTATATCCTTTCTCTATTCAAGCCAAATGCACTAGGAGTTCTTGACAGTCTTCAGTAGATTTAAATATTTCCTCGAAGGAAGTCTTAATGTCATTCGAACCAGTGATGGATTAGGCAGGCAAGAGGTAGAACCATTCTGCTACTTTTTCTTGGACAGACTCCACGAATAGTCTTACAACAAAATATTCATATTGGACACCAATAATACCACATGATGTCATGAAGGAAGCAATGTGTTCTTCAGGATGTTGTGTTTTATCGTCTTTTAACTTTGGCAAGTTATTGTGGGAAATTTTTGGTAGATCATGGAGAGGTGGTTCAAGAGCAAGCAAGCATGTATTCCTTCCCCATGGAATAATGGGTTAAGGTCCTTCTTCTTCATCTTCCATTGTCTATTATACTTCTTCACTTGCCATTAAAAATTCTTCTTTTTCTAGGAACTGAATGACTTATGGTGGTTGAAAATGGGAGAATTTGAAGGGGGGTATCAACAAGAGTCTTGATAGGATTTTTAGGTGAATTGTTTGAAGAGATGGATGGAGAGGAGACTTGAGAGAAGAAGTATGGATTATCTCTAATTTGTTCTTGTTGATTTTGTAAAGCCTTGAAATTTGAATCAACAACTCCTCTCAAACTTCTCGACATGGTGTATCTTCCTTCAGCAGGATTTTGGAAACTTTTGCAGTGGGAACATGAAAGGACACTGTGGAATGTGAAAATTCATGTCTAAAAATAAGAAGTGAATCTTTTGGGAATGGACTTTCATAAAAAAATTATTTTTCAATATTTGTTTTTTTTTAAAAAATTTTCAAACCTTCTGGTCATATATTGGGTGCATATGCTACTAAATCTTCCCCGTGGTGGGCACCAAAAATTGTTGGCGAGAAATTTTTTTGGGTGGACAAACTTGTAGATTTCTTGCTAATGCTCTGGGAATCTAAGTCCTTATACTTAACTAGTGCAACTTCCGTATATGCATGTGCGTGAAAAGGTGGATTATTGTGGTGGAATTTCGACCAGGGATCCAATAGGGGCATTCCACTGACCCCATAGAAAACTCTTGCATATACCTGCAAGAGATGAATTTTTTAGGAAGGAGGGAAAGGGAATGAGAAAGTTAGAAAAGAGAAAACTAATGCCACAAGTAAAAAATCATATTCCTTCACACACTAGTCAGAGTTATCATCACATGCATTTATGAGAAGAAGCAACTTTGTATGCATCATTAAGATCAAAGGATATTTTATGAACACAATTAATCAAGATATCTCTTATTCAAAGAAAGCTAGAAACTCCTTCTTGTATTAATTTATCAAACAAAAGTTGTACATATTGGAGAAATGGAGGAAATTGAGAAGGGGAGAAATTAGAAAAAAAATGACTATCTCATTTGCTTTCTCTAAGTACAATGAACTCTTGATTTTACAAGATTGTAGTCATTTTTACCATTAAAATAAAAAAAGGAATCCCAAACGCGTCATCCTATCACCCAACAAACGTTGGGAACTCACCCGAGGCACGCATAGGTGCCGAGTCTCTGTTTTATGTGAGTTTTAGTGGGAAACATCATCTATGATTTGTGTAAGAGATTTTAGAGGGTAAGTTAGGAAATACAAGAATCATAGGGCTTAGAACGACCTCTAGATCCTTGCACTCATTTCAGACCTAGTACTTAATAGTATCCATAACCTGTATTATAACATAAAGAAACATACAAGCACCCATACTTAATATGGAAGGAAAGAGAACTTATGAGAGAGAAATGTGCATCCAAATAATTTATATTCATGTATATATATAGCAAGTAACCTCATTACATCCATTGACTAATTACAGAGTATCACAAAAAAGCAGACTGCAATCATGCATTGCATTGGACTTATGTAACTAAGCTTACCAAAAGAAAAATTGCATTCCCATGCCTAGTACATTCACTCCCAAATGCAACTATCCACTAACAGAGTCCTCGAAGTAATTCTACAAAGCTCCACCCATGTTGTTTCTCAAATTCATGATCCCTTTTACTCTGCAGGTGTTTATATTTAGAGCTCTCCTGGACTGCCAACTCACCCTTCAGCGCCCTCAAATCTAGTGCCAAGTGTCTGAATATGGCCCTTCATGTGAGAATGCCTCTCCAGGCCTGTGATTTTCACTTTATCTCATGATGTTCTTCTAGAATATTCCATCGTAGGCATGCTTCTTCCTAGGCCAACCTGTCACCAGGCTGGCATCTTATCCATGTGAAACTAGGTCATGCTTTTCTCATGTTCTGCTCCAGATGTTCAAATCACCTGAGTCCCGAAAACTTGGTTCTTTACATGCACGTTGTGTGCTTCCTTAAACCATTCTCTTAAATCCTTCTTTGTGCACTTTTTCCTTCCGCGCCATTCCATATTTTGGACCTTGCGCTACTACGTGCCTTCATACTTGGTCAATATTCTAGGGGTCCAACATCACCCCACACTATGCCTATTCTCCGTCCTTGGAAACACTCTATTCAACCAAGATTTATGTTGCCTTAGGTAATCAATTGTGTAGTCTTACATTTTGCAAGAGAATAAAGGAATGAAAGAATTGGGGAAGAATGAGGAATGACGGGGGAGAACTAATTTAGAAAGCTAGGAAAATCCTTCCATAAGTCTACCTCTAGCTTGTTCCATACATCAACCTCACCTTGTACCTTCTGGCAGAGGTCACCGACCAGGGTGCTTACCTCGTTAAAACTTAGGTCAATTCCTTGGGTGCCCAAAGTGTCAAGGATCTGCTCCATCTCTTTGCCTAGGTCTCTGACCGTGTTCATCCTCCTGGTAATCTAAGGGTATAGTTCCTTCAGCTGGGCCTTGATTGAACCCCTTAATGCCTCAATTGCCTCAAATTTTCTTTCTACTTTGGCCAAAACATTGTCCCTCAATGCCCTTTTTCCTTTTTTCTTTTCTTGGAACTCCTTTAGCTCCACTTCAAGTGTGGTGACCAAGGTGTTTTCCACCTTATCCTTATCTATGCAAGTATCATATATAGCCTCAGTAGATCAGGCAACAAATTTAACCTCTGCAAGCACCTAGCTATACTCGGCAATGAGCACTACCACATTCAACCTAAAATCTTCCTTTAAGTGAACGACCAATTCCTCTACGGACTCCAGGGCCAAATGTCATCTTTCCATGGTGAGGATGCGTGTTCGATCTTCTGAGCATTCTAGAGAGAATGCGTACTTCTACATGGGTGGTGCTAGGTATGGGTGCTTTAAGATGATTGTGCTACTGATAGATTCCACCTTCTTGTATACTTCTTGCACCTTTATCTTCTCATCCTTTAGCTCACGCCTCAGCTGCACGCTGATCATTTCTTCAAGTTTCAATCTCTTGGCCTTCTCCGCCAACTCCTCTTCTTTCTTCCCTAGCTTTCCCTCTAGTGCTCTTATACTATCATTATGCATAAAGAGCATAGCTTCTATCTCAACCGCGACCTTGTAGAGTGCATTGCAGACTTGCTCATCCGAGAGTTCCCGAGCATTCACCAAGGGATTTGCTCCCTTAGATTCTGGTAATGTTATGAGTACTCCTTGACAAAAATCGATGTCTGGCTCATCAATGTGGGACTCAAATGCCCAAGAGAGCATCTTCTTCATCCTGGGGTACATGCCCTCCTTTTCAAATGACCCCATGGCTAAAATATTTTCTTAGGGTACAGTGCTCTAGAAATATGCACGTAGCACCTTCTTTGAGTCATCGATGTAGCCCATCATTTGCCTTTTCTCTATTCCAAGGGTCCTCCTACCCGACCGTGCACTTTTGGGAAAACTTACTATTAACATGGAACCTCCTCTCGTGCCATCATGATCCTTTTCAATGTTCTCCTCTTTCCCTTCCTCTAGCATTATGTCCATGTTGCACTCCAACTTTTGGTCTACTAAGGCCTCGAGCATTTTCTTCAACTCTCTCTCTGCTACCTCGATGATCTGATCCATTATGAAGATTATTAGCCCCTGCTTCTCCTCACCAATATCCTCACTCATCCCCACATCCTGGGTAGATTCCTCATCTTGTGTGGCCTTGCGCTGTGTGAATACAAACTCTTATTTTTCTTCTCCACTCCCCTCTTCTTAATTGTAAACACTGAAGACTTATAGCTCCTAGTATTTTTTAGGCTCATCTTCCTCACTACCATCTTCTTCACTCTTGTCCTCTCTTCCACCCATGTACTTCTCCAAGCTGTTCGTCTTCTTCGGGTCAGCTTCCTCTTCCATGCTCTACTTTTTCTTGAGAGGTGGCTACTTGACAGGGGAGTCGGCCTTTTCCTCATCCTCTGGTAACTTTTTCTTTTTTTTAGCTCAACCTGGCGAGTGATCATCTCTCATCTAGCTACATTAACTCCTCATTTCTTTCATCCAACACTTTTTCATCAGCTAATCCTCTTGCGCGCGCTATTCACAAAGAAGGCAACATAAATTTAACTGCAAAAATAGCTTCCATGCTAAACACCAATAGAAATGGTGTGGCTTTGTTTATCCTTTTATACGTTGTCCTGTAATCCCAAAATACTGCTGATACCTTGTCCTCCCAATCTTGTCTTCTGACATCACAAATTTTGGTCAGGGTATGGCTCAGTATTTTGTTGAATGCTTCCGCAGTTCCATTTACTTATGGGTGATAAGGTGTAGTATTATGACGACCCACCATGAACTCTGATAACAGGATCCTCACGGTCTCATTCAATAAATGCGTACCCCTATCATTGGTCAAAATCAATGGGCATCCCTACCTTGTGATAATGTTCTCCCACAAGAATGTTACCATTGTGGTTATTGTGCAATCTTTAGTTGGGGCTGCCTCTGCCCATCTTGTGAGATAATATATGCAAGTGATGACATAACGTGACCCACTCCTACACTTCACTGGTGTAATAGGGCCTACAAATTTTATTGCCCATTTCTCAAAAGGTTCTGTGCTAGGAATAGGGTGCAAATACATTTCATCTATCCTTCCTAGTTTTCCAATGCACTGACAATGGTCACATGCTTTATAGTAGTCTTTACAATCTTTGTACATGGTTTCCCACAAAAACCCTACCATTAATATTTTACACGCAATGTCATCACCTACATAATGCCCACCCAAACTTCCTCCATGTGCTTCGTCTATGATGGCCAGGCGCTCATGTTCTAATACACACCTACACAAAAATTCATCACATCCCAATTTGTATAAGTCTCCATTGATTAACATGTAGGGTGCGGCGCATATGGCCAACTACTTTTTCTCCAATGTATTCATTCCTTTCGGTGCCACACCTTCTTTTAAAAATACTGGAATCTCTTCCAAATCAGAGGGCACACGCCACAACCTAAACAATTGTATGTTTGACATTGTCTCCTCAATACTCTATGCATCCTTCCCTGAATCAATTCTTGACAGATGATCAGGTGTACAATTGCTTTTCCCAGGCTTCACTATAATGATGAATTAAAAATCTTGAAATAAAAACACCCACCGACATATGCGCCCTTGTAGAACATGCTTGTTCACCAAATACCTTAATGCCATTTGGTCTATGTAAAACACAAAGGGTGTTGTCAACATATACTGTCTAAACTTAAAGAGCGCGTAGATCATTGATAATTCCTCATGCTTAGTTGTGGTATAGTTTTTCTCTATTGGTGTCAACTTCCTGCTTGTAAAACACAGAGGATGATCAATAATCCCTTCACCTAGTTGTGTAAGCACTGCTCCAATGGTGGTCCCTGAGGCATATACGTGGACAGGGAAGGGCTTGTCCAAGTGGGAAAATGTAATATAGGGGTAGTGATAAGCCTACATTTTAATGTATCAAATGCCCTCTTCTGCACCTCTCCCCAATGGAAGGAACTTTTATGTATAAATAGCTTCTCTAAAAGTGTGGCGATCCTGGCATACCCTTTGATGAACTTCCTGTAATAACCTGTATGCCCAAGGAATCCACTCAATGCGCTTCGGCTAGTACACTCCCTTAACCCCATAATAACTAAAACTTTAGCGGGAACTACCAGCAAGCCCTCCTTACATATGATATGCCCTAATAAAGTCCCAAAGGGTGTAATAAACACACACTTATGAATATTAAGGGATATCCTCAAATTCCTACACCTCTCAAACATTAACCTTAAATTTTCACAATGGTCCTTAACTAGACCATACACTATCCAACCATCCAAATAGACCTAAAGAAACTTAGGTATGAAATCCTGGAATGCTTGCACCACTATGCACTAGAAAACAACAGGCACATTCTTCAACCCAAAGGGCATGAACATGTATGTAAAACTTCCCCACTCAGTGGTGAAAGTCATCTTTTCCTAGTCCTCCTTTGCAATCCGGACTTGGTGGTACCCTAAAAATCCATCCGTAAAGGAATAGATTTCATGCCCAGCGATTCCTTCCAAAATTTCTTCAGTGAAGGGGGTCAGAAATGGATCAATGAGACAAAATGTGTTCAATTCCCTATAATCCACACAGATCCTAATATGCCCATCTTTCTTGATGCTAATAACCATTAGACTTATCCATTCTGACTCTTCCACTACCTCAATGATCCTAGAAGCTATCATTTCTTCCATTTCTTCCTTAACCCTCACGCGTAAATTAGGATTCATCTGGTAGGGCCTTTTCCTAACTGGGCGCGCACCGTCCTTCAATTTTATCTTCATCTCCCCTAAGGAATGGTGAATGCCTTTTAGCTCATGGTACCCATGCAGGAATAAATCCTCAAATTCACATAGCAGATCAATGATCTTAGATACTTCCTTCTCTGACCAGTAGTCTCCAATAATAGCTTCCTTAGGTTCTTCTCTTGAACCAATGTTAACCTTCTTTGTCTTTAAGAGGCTCATGGTAGGCACGTGTGTGAGAATATGCACTGTCCACTACTTCGCACATCCATACAGAATGGATAACCTCCAGGATTTCTATTTCCTCTCCATCAATTACATATACCAACTTCCCCTTCTCCTTCTCTAAACATGCACACTCAATTTGTAACTCTTCTTTTTCCTCTACTTCTTCTTCAAAGCACACCTGTGAACCTAGTCCGCCTAGTACTTCCATCAACCTATCCTCTGCCATGACACTATCCCCCATGGTAAGGTGTTTTACACCCTCAAAGGCCTTATCAACTGGTGGCTTGGTACTCCTATACTCAAAGTTCTGAATGAGGTAAGCCACGAGCTCTTGCCAATTCCCTGTCTGGAAGCGTGTCTCTGAATGAATGTACCATGAGCACGTGTAACCTTGCAGTGTATAATACAACTTGTGCACCCAAAGGGCTGGTGGAAAAGCTTCTATGCCTTCTTTCTAGACCCTCTCGCACTCCTGGATATGGAAATAAGTGGGCTCCCTCCCATGGTAGTCCTTGATGGTGGTGGGTATTTTTCTCCTAGAGAATATGACAGAGAGAGAAATCCTTACCTCACGCCATTCCAAGAGGCTCTCCTGATGTGTAGCCCACCATTGTGCCACTGTGCCAAGTAGGACATAGCTTAGCATCCCTCTCCGCTCCTTCTGCTTCTTCCACTGAGATTCCATTTGCTGTAAGAAGATCTCAGGGAAGGCTCCTCTAGAATACTTAGGCAACTAGTTTTCCTCCAAGGCACCAAATCATGCGTAGCTTTGTTACCTTGGTCACCGACCATCTCAACTATCGACCCATCAATTCATAAGTTCCATGCACCCAATTATCACATGCTAGACTGGTGGTATTACTAACTGACTGAGCATCCTCAAATTGGATAACTCCATCGATAGGATGTATTATCTCTGGATCCCTGATCAAGCACACATTTATCCTATCTATAACTCCTTCCCCCAATGGTTCAATATAGGGTGTTGAATTCCCATCAGCCAGGGGTTTAATGACCCATTCCTCCTTGTTTTTGAAGCTGATGTACCCTTTGTTGAATTAAAGGTCTGCATTGTTCTTGTAACACCAAGGGTTCTCAAGTAGTGCTGGGAAATTTTCTACCTTGGCGAGTGCCAAGACTTTGAAGTCCCAAGTAAACTTTGCTCCCTGTATAGTAATAGCTGCATCCTTGAAGACGCCAATGGGCATCACCTTAGTATTGTTTTCCATATACAACACATTCAAAGATGGCTGTAATATAGGTCTCCCCATCTGATTCCACACATCCAAAGTTAGAACATTAACCTCTATGCCTATGTCAATGAGTATATTGCTAAGGAGCCATCCATCTACAACTACATTCAAATTGGTTTCCTTTTCATAGTCAAGGCTATGTGGGGGAAGGTTCACGTGAAATACCTACCTCTCACGCTCTCCTCCAGTGCATTGTACCTTCTCTCTCAGCCATGATCTGAGTAAGGGAATGATACTCTCTTACCTTAGCATTTTACACACCTCCTTGATCTCATCCAGGTCATCCTTTGGTGCTTCAGTTCTTCTTCCTTGTTCCTCCCTCCTGGATTGCTCCTTTAGACACTGGATTTCCACTTGTAAGCTCCGAATGACATCCATGGTGTCCTGATATACTTCCTTTTGATGTGCGGGGTCTGGATACTTTCCATGAATGACCTCCTCTCTTGAAACTAGGTTCCTCTGTCTTGGTATCTCTCTTGCGTGTGTGGATTATTCCCTTGTTGTTACCAAGATAGGCTCCAAGTCTGTATCCCATGTTACCCGAGGCATCCATTGTATGTCTTCCTTCTTGATGCTGACCATTGCAACGCCCTTTTCTTTTTGATGCCATTGATTCATATGCACAAACAATTCTGGGAACTCCTCATACTTATGCTTCTTTTTGCATCATGAGCATTGCAACACATCCTAGCACTCACATTTGTAATGCTCTGTAGATCCAAAATTGAAACAGGTTCCACATGGGAAATTAGTCCTTCCTCCTTCGTGGTTTCCATGACCATGGAACCCTCCTCAAAAACCTCTTCCATGCGTGCCTCCTTTTGCATGCTCCTCATAACGATAATCATCACCTTTAGAGCTACTGAAAATGCTTGTTTTGTGCACCCCTTGATCAATGGCCTCATGGATCTAATAAGTGAGCCTACAGTCCTTAGTATCATGGGTTGTAGAGGTGTAATTTTTTCAATAACAAGATACATTCTTCTAGATTGTACACTATAGCAAGGGGTATCTACTTGCATCGTGGTCTCCATGAAAAATTTCACAATCTACTATCATAGCGCGTACTATCCTCCAGGGGAAATTATCCTTAACATGCCCCTCTATTCCACAATCTATGCACCACAAGTCACATTGAGTCTCATAGGATGAGTTCACAAACAATTTTTCTAACTACTTTTTCATAGCAGCAATCTAAGCCTCTAAGAATGGGCTAACGCAAGTATCAACACTACCAATAGCTTTAGCATGTAGTGCATCTTCCAATGCTTCACATGGGTCTATAAAAGTTTTATGAGATAGGTCCCTTCTAAAAGGAGTGATTAACCCCCCAAGAAACCACTGAGCATGTTGTGAAGGATGAATATCATATGATAATTTATACAAGAGAGTTTTAAAGCACGCATCATACTCCAGTACGCTCTCTGCATTCCTTACTGAATCTCCTTCAAAGCACTGATGCTCTTTTGTTCAAACTCAGGAATTTGGAATTCAGCCAAGTATGCGTTCTTTAAAGTAGTATAATCCACTATTATTTGATGAGGGTCATACTTTCTATACCAACTATGTATGCACCCTTGTAACGTGGTTACAAACTGACTAGCCTTCTGTTCTGGGGTTGTGATACCCTTTGCACGCCATAATCAGTTCACATTTGTGAACATGTTCCATAGCATCCTCAATGCCCCTGTAATTTGGCAAATGTAGAGACATTTCAAAGAATACTTGAGGTGGTGGTTGGGGTCCATATCCTCCTGAGCTAGAGCCTTGGTTCCTTCTGGTGTTTCCTTCACCACCTAATCCACCAGGTTCACTAGGTCCTATGCCTCAAGAGCCACCAGATCCACTAGAACCACTAGGTCTAACAGGTCCTGTAGAAGCTATGTCAAGCAACCCCGTGGTCCCACTGAACTGTGCACTGATGGTCTGTGATAGCGCCCCACTACCACTACTGTGTCCCGTGCCACTCCTTGATATGAGATTGAAATCTTGTACACTTTCCCCTTGTCCAAAGACTCCTCCAAATACTAGAATATGTGTAGCCATAGAGGGAGGAACTAGAAAATTGTATCTCCTAGGCACGGATTTGTCTCTTCCACTGATATCAACTAGATAGATAACACTCTTCCTGGTTCTGGAAAACCAAGCACCAGGGTTTGGTCCCTGGGTGGGTTCAGATATGTGCCAATGAATCTCCTTTCTCCATGTGATGAAACTCTCATCAGAATCCGAAGGGGTCTCCCTTACGCACTTTCCAAGATGGCGTAGCACAGATTTCTTAGGTTCCACATCCTCCGTGTGAATCTCAACTCCTTCCCGCAATTTCTGTCTCCATAGATCCATCACACTAGTAGCCTCGTGTCATCTAGCAATCTCTCTTTCACACACTTCACTATACTTGATTCATCTCTCCTCCCTCTCCTATTCTGTTGTGGTATCTGCCATCTTCTTCCACGCAAGCTCCCTTACCTAGCACTGAGAATGGTTTAGCTGGGCATAAGAAATGCCTCTAAACTCATGGTAACCATCAATATCTTCATAGCTAGAGGGACATCACATAAAAATATTCCTCTGGGCTCCTATAGAAACTCAAACTCAGCAACCTATGGACAAGAATACATGGAAATGGCATACTCTAGAGTGTAGCTAGCTAGTACTCCTTTCCACCAATGATCTACAACACGAGTCCACATGAAATCTACGTCTCTTATCCTTTGGTAGTCTTCTTGGGTCCACATATGCGATCCATAATGCCAACTCAATCTAGATGCATATGCTGAAAGACATTCAGATAGTTCTACTGGGAAGTAGTAGAAGAGAGTCTTATACAGATCATGGTAGAGGTTCTCTTCTACCCATCTACGTGCATTCAATTCAGGTCCAGTACTGAATCTCTGAGAAAATTCATCCTCCATGCTCTTGAACCATGATTCAACACTTTCCAATGTTAATCACTCTGTCATTACTCATTACATAGATCATGATGTATGCTACATCCCACTACAACTTCAAAAAGAGGTCTCGGTAGCGGAACCAAGATGTAGTCATTTTTACCCTTAACATAAAAAAGGAATCCCAAGCACATCGGCCTATCACCCAGTGAATGTTGGGTTCTCACTCGAGGTACGCGCAGGTGCCGAGTCTCTATTCTATGTGAATTTTAGTGGGAAACATCATCTATGATTTATGTAAGATATTTCAGAGGGTAAGTTAGGACATACAAGAGCCATAGGGCTCAGAACGACCTCTAGATCCTTATAATCATTTAAGACTAAATACTTAACAAAATCCATAACCTGTATATAACAGAAAGAAACATAAAAGCACCCATAATTAATATGGAAGGAAAGAGAACTTATGAGAGAGAAATGTGCATCTGAATCATTGATATTCATGTATATATATAGGAGGTAACCGCATTACATCCATTGAGAAATTACAGAGTGTCACAGAGAAGTAGACCACAGTCATGCATTACACTGGACTTATGTAACTAAGCTTACCAAAAGAAAAATTACATTCCCATGCCTAGTAAAATCTCTCCTGAATGCAACTATCCACTAATGGAGTCCTCACAATAATTCTATAGAGCTTCACCCATGTTGTTTCTCAAATTCGCGATCCCTTTTACTCCACATGCACTTGTATTTATAGCTCTCCTAGACTACCAAATCACCCTCCAACACCCTCAGATCTGGTGCCAAGTTTCCAAATTTGGTCGTTCATGTGAGCATGCCTCTCCATGCTAGAGATTTCCACTTTCTCTCATGATGTTCTTCTAGAATATTCCATCGTGGGCATGCTCCTTCCTAGGCTAACCTGTTACCAGGTTGGCATCTTATCCACATGAAACTCGGGTAATGCTTTTCACATGTTCTACTCTGGATGTTCAAATCAACTAAGTCCCAAACTCTTTGTTTTGTATGCGCCCATCTCATGCTTCCTTAAACCATTCTCTTAAATCCTCCTTTGCACCCTTTTTCCTTGCGCACCATTCCATAACTGGGACCTTGTGCACCTACACGCCTTCATACTTGGTCAATATTCTAGGGGTTTAACAAAAATCAATCGCCAACCCTTTGAAAATGGGAATTGAGTTACAATTTATAGAGTAGGATATGACTCTTCATCTACCCCCCAATTCCTTTTCATATGTCCTTGCACAACTTAAAACTTTTCAAATTCCTAGGAAACTTTTAAGTCCCTTTTTATAACATTAAGGTGACTTATTACATTCTAAACATTAAGATATATGACAAAGTGCAACCCCAACGCAAAATTAGAACATTTTAGAAGAGAGAGAAAGATTGGGGAAAGAGGAGAGGGAAGGAGAGAGAGAGAAGAAGAAGAGGAGAAATTGTTCCTGATGAATTCAATTGATCCTCATCAATGGAAAGTGCCAAAAACAGTGAAAATCTCAATCTTAAAACTCCTTACACACTGTGAATCTCCTTCAAATCAGCTCATGAATGTTTTCCAAGTTGAGTGAATTATTTCGTTGATGACCGTAACTCACAACTTGTGTATGATATAATATTTTTAGTGAGAGGTGATTTTTTCCTCTTCTTGACCATCGTGACATGATGAACTCCCTCATTCCATACTGTGCACCCTACCCTTGCCTAAGCCACTTCTTTGGGGTGACTTACTATTGTTAGTAAGCACCCATATAAGCGACTTAATAGTTTTATTAAGTGGTCATTTTCACTATTTTCTTATCTGAACACTAATTTTGAATTCCTCATGATCTTCATTTCCCATTTCCTTTGTCTCTGCTACTTTTGATGATGACTTTCCAAACATAGCAAGTTTATATAGGAAAACTTATTATTTTTAGAAAGTGTGTTTCCATTGTTCGATTTGTGACAGAACATACTTTTTTGGATTCATCTTTTCGTTACAATCACACCCTACAAATTTCACATAGTTTTGATGACTAGAATGATAGGAAATAATTTATTAAATGTTAACCTGGAAGTGGCTTCGGGCATAGAACTACCATAGAGGTCATTAAAGGAGATTGAAATTTGTAGGTCTAGTTTTTGTCTTTGTTTGAGATGAAAACAACTCAATTGCAATAGGTTTTTTATTTGGAGCCCATGTGTAATTTTTTAGTTCATTTCCATAGCCGAAGTGATGGTAAATATGACAGATGTGAGTCGGTGCACGAAGTGAGGATTTTGTTGGAGAAAATAATTCTGGGCACCATTTGACCTCTTTTTTATTACATCTTGACTATCTTGCAAAATTTTAAATTATACAAATGAATACATCTCGATCTGACTCGTACTTTGCAAGATATGATGAGTTTTTTATTAGGTGGATTCGTAGTTATTTGAAGAAAAATCTCCATTTTTTCTTCGTTCTTCGTCATTTCACTCCATTTTTCTCTGAGGTATACATATTACTATACATTCATGGTGTGGATTGTCTATGTGTCCATAAAGGATCTGCTTCAGAGAAAAAATGGTGGAATACATGTCTGAACAATCATTGACGGAGCCATGACAAGGTATGAAGCTCTGAAGGAGAAATGTGGGGAAAAAAAGACCAAGTACCGAATTTAAATTTTCAAAGAAATGCACATGGGAGGCTAGGAACATTTTTGTTTCTCTGATGTCCTTGACCTCAGGAACATGAGAGACATCAATTTCCATGGTGGTGAAGGTGATGCCATGTGTCCTCTATCTGACGACAGGGGATTTACTCAAAAAATGCACCTGGGGGCTGAAATTTGGTCATGTGGGTGTCTAAATGACTCTCCATAGGGGGATGGGCACATTTTTTTATGTCTGGTGTCCCTCACCTTTGGGACATAAGGGACATCAGTTTCCACGGTGGTCCTTGGGCTAACACGTGGCACTTGATCTGACGGAAGGGAATGAATGCTCCACAAATGCACCTGGGGGCTAAAGGTCGGTCACATGGATGTCGAAAAGGATCACCATATGGGTCTGGGCATAGTTTTCAAGGTCTGATATCTATCACCTGAGGGACATAAGGGACATTAGTTTCCATAGTGGTCCCGGAGCTAACACGTGGCGCTTGATCTGACGGTAGGGAATGGATGCTCCATAAATACACCTAGGTGATGAACTATTAAGTCTGGAGATCAAATAGGGGCTGGGAACATTTTTCAAGGTTTTTTGCACCTGACCTCATGGACGTAGGGGACATAAAATCCTGCTAGGGTCCTGGTGCTAACACGTGTTCACCCGAAAAATGATTAAACCCTGAACTGCCTTTGAGAGGGTAACTTGGAAGGATGATAACTTGAGCTCCTGGTGAAATTTGTTTGTACAATTTTATATGATCTAGAATTAAAATTGCATTTTGGATCCAATGGTTTGGTTCTCAAGTCTTTATTTAGCCATCGAATACATAAAAAATTGGATTTTTTTATGCGAATCTACTTATGCCTGAAAAAAATTCCTTCCAACCCTATGCATTAAGGTGTTGTGAAAATAAGTATTTCACCATCATGTAGGTCTAGGAATTATATTTTTGTTGATTTTTTTTTTTACTTATAACTCCATCAGGAGCACCCAGAATCTTCTTCTGAAGCCCAACAAGTGTTTTAGGCCTGTGAACTGCCTAGACTTGTGCACCCTTTTTTAACTCAAACTACCCTAAGTCTTTAAAAACTTCCCTAGACCCTCCAAAATCATTTCCATGATGTTCCAGGGTCTTCAATTCACCTCCATGTTGAATTTGGCCTTCCATTATGCTCTAGAGGGGTTGATCTAGTCCTGGGAAGGCCACTGATAACCCTTTAAACAACTTATTACCCACCACACAATACTCTACCACATCAATCATGAATACCCCCCTTTACCTAATTCACCTACAAACCTATTGTCTGATATCATCATTACCCACTACCTTAGTTCATTTCACCTACTTACCAATCGCACATCACCAAAATAACATTATACCCTTTTTCCTTTAAATAAATCTTCACCTATCCCTTCCTCGCCTACTTTAGTTTCCTTCGTAGCCCTTCTTTTTCTTAATTGTGACCTTAATTTATTGCCTTGGCTGTCATCAATCCTATTTGAATGACTTCGGTCACCCAGACCTCGCCCGATGCTGACTAAATCCCAATTACGTCAGCCAACCCATGACCGATATCGGTCTTTGTTTCGGCCAAAAACCAAAACCCCCGTCCCTATTAAAAAAAAATTCATAAAAAATAACCTAAATACCTATTCCCACCCAACCAAACCTATCCTATATTCATTACCAACCCTATTTAAGCTACATTTGACCTTACCCCCCTCATTTAATTCATTTTAAACTACAATTTCAGAAATTAACATTATACCCAAATTTTACATAGAACAATTTCAACATACTCTCTTTCAATCAAATAAAGGATTTGGATTCACTCCTACATCATCTTGGCACCATCTCTATGGTGACATGTTTGGCCACTACACTAATGGTTCACCCGCTCCCTCTCCCACCTTCTCCATTCCCAAATCAACTTCTCACCTCGAAACCAATCGAAACAATCAACTAGATATCATTGATCCACTAACTAAATGCCAATCACCCGCTATGTGGCTCGATAACTCCACTCAACATCTCGTACTATCATTTTCCACTCCTCAACTTCTCCTCTATAATTTTATAAAAGTGGAAAGGTTAAAATCAATCTGTAAAAAGTTGATTTTTCCTCTTTTAACCCCAAATCAACAAGATCGATGTCGGTCGTGTCGTACCCTAGAAAACAAACATTAGCTAGTCTCTTACTAGGATCGGTCACCCTAAATAACCATTTCACCTAACCCATGTCCTTTTTACCTCAAAAAATTATTACTCCAAGAACTTTTGACATTACCAACACTTATTACACCCTACCCATAAGCCTACATTACTTATACATTTCCTTAATTATGTTTAGGGACATGTTATTTACTATACCTTGGCCTTACCTGGCCCCTGACCTACAAACCTTTACCTAAACCTCATTTTATGAAATTTTAATTTGTGTACTCATTATACCTTGCGATATTGTTACCCATGTTGTTTATCCTAATTACCTCACCTTGCCTAATGATGTGATCTTTATCTATACCATAGCTTTGGTGCTATGGAACAAAACCTATTACCCATTCCTACACCGTACCTCGTTTTACTTCATAACCATATCCTATACCTTGGATACCTATATCACTTTAAGCTTGTTTGGATAAACCTTTCACCCTTTTGACAATGTAGAGTTTGCAAGATCTAGCAACTTATACTGTAGCACAATATATATGTGTACATGTATTCAATGACCATTACCCAATACCCAATATGACCACTACTCATTACCCAAAATTACCTTACCCTTACCCACTAACCCTCTCTTTCATCAATCACCTATTTATCAAACCACTCCCTGACTAATTTTCAAAATTCATTGGTTCGTAGTTTGAGGTGGATCACCTTCAACCCTACTTGGGGTGACCTAACCTCTGCATATACCTCAGACATCGAATCCCTATTTTTTTCATCATCACTTGCATATACAAAATATGTGACAAAAAGGGGTAAATATAGACACTGAATTTGGGTCACATTCACCTTGGTCCCCTTCAATCAATTAACGTAACGCATTTAACTAATCATGACCCCTTCATCCCATACTAATATTCATCCTCCCATTATTAATTAATTTAATTATTTGAATTAAGTTAATTTCAGTCTCACACCTCCACCTCATTGTTACACCTCAACCTGGACCAATTCCAGGGGCATTTAACTAACAATGACCAAGTCATCACTGTCAGCAATGAGTCATCACTCTCATTGCTGAGTCACCACTTAACCTACTTAACTAATAGTTCTTCCTAAATCCTAATTTGACTTCTTCTTTGACATTCCTTCCATCTCTCATGTGAAATAGATTTCCCTAAGCAAAATCAATGAGAATCATGCCAAAAATAGTAAAGATCTTCATATTTTTAGTAAACCCAGAATTTCCTTCCCTAATCGATGTCGGTTATCCCTCAACCAATGCCGGTCACTTAAAATGCCATCAATTACCTTATATACACTTTTACAACTCCTTACCTAGGGTTGGTCATTCAGTTATTGGATCCTTATTGCATTCAAGCTTGAATCTTCAAGCCCTCCTATATTCAAATGACGAACACACATAACCACACTGCAAGAGAAGGATCTTGTTCATCTTGCCAAAGAATTAAAAAATCACGAGAGCACAAAGGATGTATTGCCACGACACCAGACTCAAGAATTTCTTCTCTAGTCAACCATAAACCATCCTAACTCCCAAGATCTATAAGACATCAAGTAAGTTTTGTGATCCTAATTATTTTCCTTATTCCCTTTATAGATTTCTTGTTTATTTCATTAGATTATTTTCTTTGTTTCCTATACATCACCTTCCTCCCACCAACCCACTATTACACCATCCCATGCCTTTTCACAATTCCATACCTCCTTTGTAGTATTGTTGAGTCTTCTCATCCATATTACAACCCAAACCATAATACCCTCACTCTTTGTGTAATCAAAAAGAGCCTAAAAACCTCTGTTTAATAATTTACTACCAAAATGCCCCTACCGATCTCGTTCACCTTAACTGTCATCAATCTCACCTTAACCATCGTTGATCTCCCCTCTCTACCGTCATTGGTCATCAGACTGATATCAGTCATTGTGTTTTTTGATAAACTTCACCAAAATGCCTCTAACATCACCTAAAATCCACCCACACGTTACTTGATACCTCTATGACCATACCTAACACCTTTTTACCCATCCTAACCAAAAAAATACCTTTCTTGATATTAGATTAGTTTTTATTTTAATACTTTGGTTAATCTATTTTTTCGATAACGTTTTGAGATACCTAAATAAAAGTGTTAGCAACAGGACCTTTATTTCTTGTATTTACTTTCATTAATTGGATAAACACAGAGTATTCACTATCATTCAAGGAAGTATCATGCTTCATAGATCTAGCCTTGCTAGGATGTCCTCTTACTCTTATTATTTAATATCATTTGGTGTTATTACTTTTTATCTACAGGTAGTCCTTACCAGACAAAAATGATTTCTCTACAATCATCTTCGATAAAGTTAGTAATGCATGCATTAAACCTTCGACGAAAATAATCACAAGTATTCCTTCTTGAAATTTACCTTATCTATTTTATCGGATACTTATTCGGTGAAACATTAACATAGACCTAGGAAAAATTAATAGGTTATAACTCCCACTTGAAGTTTCTTCAAAGCCCCAAAATTTTCATGCAAGTATGTGGTGATTAGGGGAGAGTACCTATACTACCAAAACTTAGGATAATCAAGCTACAATGCTCTTCTATTGCAACATTCTTCTATTTTTTCTCCTAGAATAGGGTACAAACCCTCAAGCTTACTAGTGAAGGATAAATGGGTTTCTCCACCCAATGAATTATTTATTCCTTCATATATGCATGCATTCTAATAATCCCCAAATTTTAAAAGCTTTCCTTCAAACTGTGTTTCCTTCATGTATTGAGTCACCCATCAATCGAATTCTCAACACACCATATCATCTAAGTTATGATAATCAATTTTAAAATTGCATATGAACGAGGATACTTCATAAAGGTCACTAAATTATCACTTCACATGCATATAAAGATGCCTAAAAAGGTTGTATACACACATGTTTTTGGTTTATTTAAACTACTATATTCTTCCTTTCACATGAGCACAGTTTAGTCACCTAAGAGTTTCAACATGCAGTTATATTCATATCAAATGGAACAACTTGAAAGTCTTAGACCACATGACCATCTAATAGTTAGAGGATAAACTCAACACAATTCATAATTTTTTTAGTATGAATAATACTTTTGTATTTACATAATCACAAAATTAGAAATGTACAAGAAATCTTGAAAAAGTCAATGCAAAAAAACTCACATGTTCCATACTAGGATTAAGATCATCTTGTATATAATTCCAAGGGTAAGAATCTACTCTAACACCAAGAAATTCATCCAACCATATTAACAAACCTTAAATTTCATACATAACTCTCATGAACCTGAGTTTTCTCCTACATTATTCTCCTTAAAACTTTAGTTTGGGATTCATATCCAGATAGGAATGAGAATTAAGGTTACAATTTTGTAATGTATAGGTCTTTCATCAAATTCTTATTGAAGCCACTCTCTTATATACCTTGGTCGTATGAGGGACTTTTTCCTTTACATCAAATTTCGGTAACTTAAAACAAAGTCCTTGACCTCTAGAATCATGTTAGATCTTTTGTACTCCTAAGAAGACCTACTTCACTCATACTATGTCTACCTTCCATCCTTTTCATAACTTATAAGCTCCAAGAGCTTTTTTAAAACATTACAACAAGCCAAAAATGGCCTCTAAGATTCAAATTGAAGTTTTTGTGGGAAAATGAGTATTTTGAATTTTAAAAGTCCTAACATCCAAATGACACACCTAAATGAATCTCAAGGATTAATTAGACCTACAACACACCTTAAAACAAAAATTTGATGACATAATGTCCTTTTATAGAGAAGGATATCATGCTTGTGCATAAAATTTATAGGTCCTAAAAAAATGATAACATTTACATGGTTCCTAAGCATAAAAATTAGTAATTGAAATATCCATTTAGCCTTTTACTTGGTCTTATGCACTTTTAATGGATTTAATGCATATTGCACTCTTGTCGGCATTAAGTTTTTTTTAATCTTTGTATGGCCTCATACACTAGGACCTAGTCAGGAAACTAACGTCAGGTGTTGATTTCCTCTTGGGCACTCCTATCACTCGTTACCTCTTTATTACCCATTTGGACCCCTTTCTCTTATTAATTAGTTTTATCTTTTTTGGGTTGAAATTTCAATTTTCAATTACGAAATTGAAACAAGGGAATCAAATAAATACACAATATTTATGTTTTCAAAATAAGGGGCCAAACACTAGCATTACTATTATCACCAAAGATTTCATTTAAAAGGCACAAATATTACTTCAAAGTAAATCATCTAGGACATCTATTAGAGGGAAATGGTTGCATACTTCTACATGCACAACATAGGAAGAAGAAGTTTGTTCTATTCCATCCACACATACTATAGAAATTCTTCATTCTAGATCTAGTCCGCTATCATTGGTGCAACTTGTATAAGGGAATCCTTTCTACACACACAAAAAAGAACTACATGGAGTCTAAGATGTAGCGCAATGCTCAGTCATAAGCTCAATCTTTGTGTGACCATCAGGGTCTTTCTGACTCCCAGTTTTGAATTTTCCTTTTCAGGTTTTATGTGGTTTATTGGTATGTGTAGGTGAACTTCCTTCTTTCAGGTTACAGGTACACTCGGTAATCAAGGAGTGAAACTAGCGAGACAAAAATTTAAAAATAATGAACCTCCATCTACACATAAAAGACTAGATCTGGACCATTTACATAGATTTTAGCACATAGATAATGTCACCAATCTCTGGGTGTTCCTTCCCTTTTTCGTGCACTTCTTTCCTAAAAAATTTCCTTCTTAAGTACCTTTAGCAAGTCCTGACGATGCTCTACCAATACTATTTCAGTATTTAATTTTCCCAAGTAACTTCCCTATTTCTCTAGAATAAGCTAATTCCTTCTCTCTCTCTCTCTCTCTTTAAGTGATTTAATACTATTTCATGCTTGTATCTTGCACAATTTAGTGTATTTTATTAATTGTAAATCATTTATTGTGGTAGTTACTCTATAACTAGATTTAATTCAAAAAATATTAAATTATTTAGTGTACCTGAGGTGAATACCAATTCACACAATCACCCCCTTCTACTACAGGCATGACCCCCTTCTAGGAAACTATTCATACATTAGATCTCATGCCTTCTCCTTTGGTCACACCCACCCCACCGCTTCATCTATTTACATGCTCATTATTTATGAATGACTCTTATTATCTGCGTATTGATTTTGATCTTGCTTTCTCTAAAAATGTTTATAGACATGAAGATTTAACCCACTTAGGATTCACATCCAATGATCTCCTACCTCCACCTCACTCATCCCACTTATACAATGGACATGTACTCATTACTGTTGCTTATGGTCTCCATGTCTTCCATCTTTTCTTTTTCCTTGGTTCTTACATTGTATTATAATGCATGCTAGTAATGTTTAATACTCACAATTGATTTAGCACATCATGTTTACATGTTCCTTCATTTCTACCATCCACATCTGCTATGTGCTACAGGTATCCATTTCAGATCAATTTTAGGTCCTCTCATTTCAACCACATGATCCTACATTTTTTACATGCACCCCAAATAAGGGGGGCATCTATTAGGTGAAAAAATAACCCTTACAGTAGTACAGATCTCGAAAATAGCATAGTACAATATAAAATCATTATAGGAACAAAGTTAGAAACTTGCTCATAATATGGCTTGGGTTAGAATCTTAGAAAAGACATTAGCACAAATTATTAGAAACTAGAAGTGGGTGCTTGTGTCCTCCCTTGGGAATTAGTGTCCTGGGGGAAATCACAGTCATTTTATTAGTACAAATAGTTCACATTAGTTTTCATATCAGATCTCCAGTAGCAAGGTCTTACCTCTACTTACAGAAATAAATGTATCAATTACAATGATTTACAATCAGAAAAATTTAGAACTAATCGAAAATAATATGAACATATTAGAACATGTCATATAAAATGGAAATTTGGGAAGCATTAATGGAAGGATGGAAAACATGGACATCTCTCCCTAACACTCTTCTCTTGTGGCATGACATTGCTAAAAAAAATCACATTTTGCATGGGATCGCAAAAAAACTCACTCTTGGTGTAAGATCACCTACTAAAATTTATATTCATAGCATTTCAAAATATATTTATATCCTTTACAATCTTATAAATCACGTACACACTTTCACACTTTTACATATTATACATGTTTTACTCAAATTTTTTAGATACAAGACTTTGACTACTCTTTCACTCTTCTTTTACAGGTTTGTCTTTAATAAGTAATAATAAGAAGCATACATCAATAAATAAAAAATCACAATAGTATGCATAAGCCATATATGTTTCAACCCTAAGGTTCACTTCCTTTTTCCTATTCTCTATGATTCATTTTACGATCACTTCACCCTTCACTTCGCCGAGTACACATATTTTGACAACTTTATGCTAACGACTATTCAATTAACAGAATAAAGTGGTGGGAAAAATATAGTCCCAAAATCTATGCACTTGGATACATTTCTAGGTCCAGAAAGCAGGCGAACATTTACATAATTTCTAAGCAAGAAAATAAAAAATTGACAACTCCCTTTATCCTTTTACGTGCTGTTATGAAATTTAATTGGCATTATACATCTTGTACTCTTTCCAAAATTTAGCTATTTTATCTTTCTATGTCCTCAAACAATAGTTTCTAGTCAAGACACTGGCGTTATGCGCTCCTCTCCTTATTTACCTCTTTCTTACCCTTTTGGACCCCTTTCACTTCTTATTTACTTTTTACTACTTTGGGTCATCCTTTCAATTGTCAATTATGAAATTCAAATAAGGGAATCAAATAAATACACAATTATATTTTCAAAATAAGGGGCCAAACACTATAATTATGATTATCACCTAAGATTGAATTCAAAAGGCACAAAAGCGCTTAAAATGTAATCATCTAGCACATCGATTTAAGGGAAAAAGATGCATAATTCTACATACACAAAATAGGAAGGAAAAGTTTTGTCTATTCTATCCACACGTACTGTGCATCTTATACATTATAGATCTAGCCCAATATCATTGGTGTAACTTACATAAGGGTATATTAGGGCATAATTTATACACACAGAAATAAGAAATACATGAAGTTTAAGATGTAGTGCATCGCTCGGTCACAAGTTAACTCTTTGGGTGAATGTTGGGATAAGTTTGACTCCAAATTCTACATTTTCCTTTGTAGTTTTGGTGTGATTTATGTGTATGTGTAGGTGAACTTTTTTGTTGTAGGTTATAGGTACAATCGGTGATCAAGGAGTGAAACAAGTGTGAAAAGCAGTGACTAACAACAAACCTCTTTCCACACAAAAAAGACCAGATCTGTACCATTTTAACATATGCTAACTTGGTTAGATACATTCTCAGTTCCCATTCACTCCTTCCTGCTTCTAGTGGCATCTTCCCTACATAGGTTTGTGCCTTAGTACCTTTAATGAGGCCTGCGGGTACTTTGCCCAACTTATCTCAATAATTCATCTTCCCAAGTCACTTCCAAATTACTCAAGAATCAGTAAAGTCCTTCTCTCTCTCTATCTTGGTTAGGGTTTCAATACTATTTCATTCTTGTAGGTTTCCCAGTTTACTCTATTTTATTATTTATACATCATTTATTATAATAGTTACTCTATAACTATATTTAATTCAAAGATATTAAATCACATGTAACATTTATTTCAAAGGGAGTCGTGGTGGCATAAGAATTCTTATGAGGTGTCATCCATCAAATAAGATGAAGTTTGGTTAGTAGTGAAGTGATGTGGTGTCATAAGGTGTTGTAGCAGAATGAAGTCCTTAGCATATGCATGTTCTTGGTGCATGGTAATGCATGTTCTTGGTGCATGGTAAAGCATGCTAGGTGTCTTAGGTGAGCTAAAAAGGTTTTTTAATGATTATATGAGGTCTTACATGGACACTATGATGTTTCATAGGTGTTAATGAGTCTGTAAGATGTTAACAAGGTCATTTCATGAAATTCATATGTTGAAACAAGTCATTCTAGGATTTGTTCTACACCTAGTGAATGCATAACTTGAAGTATGGAGAAGAGAAGGCTAAGGTAGGTCATTCCAAGCATGTATGGAGTGTTTTGAGGTTACAGGGAATGTGCTAAAGATTTAAAAGGTCACAATTGAGGTTTATAGTGCTTGGTCAAGGTCCTTTAAAGAAAGAACATTGAAGACAAGTCTATAAGGCATGTGTAAATGATGGTGTATGGTGATTTTCATAGGTGTGCATGCATAACTAATCATTTTACAATATTTATCAGGTTTATATTTATGCATAACTAATGATCATGATTTAGTGAGATGTTGCATTTTGACCAAAAATAGGTTTCCAAAAGTGATATTTTGAGCAAAAGTTGACTTTCAAATGCCCATTGGGGAGTGTGTAGTTTTCATGGGGACTAAAAATCTTGGGAGTATTTTATTAGGTCATTTATGAATATTTTCCAAGTGGAATAAAGTTGTTTTGTAATCAGGTTTTCATGAACAATTGTTAAGAGGCCAAAACATTTTTTAACCACCATAAAACCCTCGTTCTACAGTGACTTGGGATTAAATGGTTAGACAAGACCATAATTGATTTCTTTTTAAAATGTGATGATTATATTTTGTATAGGATGCTTGTAATGCCAACTCCTCTTTGACACTTATTATACTACGATTTTTATTACTATTGATTAGAGATATGGACATTATTATTTCAATTTGGTTAGGAAGTTTTAGAAATTATGTATATTTTTATTATTGATTTCTTGTGTTGTTACTCATTTTGTGGATAATATGGAATCTTAAAGGCATGGATAGATATTTCAGTACTGATGACGTTCTAGTTTTGTTACTTTATCATATACAGACAATTTGGATTCTTAACATATTGATTTTGTTTATATGTTCAAGCTAGTGTTGTGATCTCATTGATGTTAATGAAATAGTAGAATTGTAATGTTTAGAATTTGTAAACATTTAATAGAATTTATTAGCTTTGATGATGATTTATCTGTGTTATATGATGATGTTAATTGATAGATATATATGTCTATTTTATTTAGTGATGTATTTGATGTGGCCTTGATGCCAAAGGGGTATTGTTTGATTGGTTGTAGGAAATTATATCACAATAAACAAGAAGGGTCTAAGAGACTAACCATGGAATAATATCATATGTTTGCAACAAAGGTCACCTTGGAAACTTTGTGTTCATGTATATAGTTTTTTTATTGATTGAGTTTGTTAGGATGTTCTCATGGGGGTTGACCTCAAATGTTACCATGAGTTTGTGTGTTTATTTTCCCTCTTTCATTTTATCTATTTTGTTGCGAATGTGATCTGTTTTATAGTAATGCATTCTCAATTTATTAATTCTTAATTAATGTGCTCTTGTGTAGTTAATTAATCTTGTTGATTATTCTAAATTGAGATGGTAGATAGTCATTTTTTATATTATTGATTCGAGATGGATTTTATTGATTTATGGGTTGTGTACTCAACCTCATTTTTCAAACCTCAAATATTTTCTTTGGATCCACATTTGGCAGCTTTTGGGACAAGTTAAGATTTTCCCATACCTCGTAAACTCACCTACCGACCATACCTATGGTGTAAGGTGTAAAAATTAGGATTGATTATGTGTTTTTGAAGGGAAGATAGGAAATTAATTGTAGATTTTTATAAACACTCTTAATTATGTGTTTAGAAGTATGGATTAGTGGTTTGTGTGTTGAGGGAAAACTGTCGTATCCTCACCCACCTATATATGAGTATTCATATTTGTATTTGACTTGGTGAGGTGGATTTAAGGAGAAGTGATGTGGCATCCTACATGGAGAAACCTCACCCTCCTCTCTACATTTTCTATTTATGTGAGTTACTTTGGATTTTTTTGGGGTTACTTTGTTTTAGTTTCCCACTTGCATATTTATGGGATTTTGCTTGGGTTATTTGTTTTAGAGCTTGGGAGCTTGTTTTGGATTTGGGGCTTGAACTTGGAAAATATTGAAGATTGGTACTTGAGGATTGAAGGTGTTGGAATGGCAAGGTAGGGTCTATACCTTGTATTTTATTTTATTGTAAATGTGTTGCATTAAAATGTGAACGGATGTATGTAATATTGCATGGGATTGAGTATATTTTTACCTTAAGAAGGTGTGGGGAGAAATAAAATGGGACCATTGGGGAGGGAAAAGGGAGTTGTGAGGTATTGTGGAGGGAGTGTGATTAGGGTGTTCCACTTATGGGGAGGGAAAAGTAAAATATTGCTACAGTTTGGGTATTTTGAAATGGGAGAGATAAGAATATTTTGAGTGTCTGTGATGTGCACTTGAAGGTTATTGGGTGGACCCCTATTTAACTTGGGAGATAAAAGGAGGTGGTTCCCATATTTCTCTTCTCCCTTGGCTTAGAATTTAGGCCTGTGTGTTTAAAAATTGTATATTTTTATTGTTCTTGTATGTGTGCAATTTTTATTGGCATGAATATATGTATTGTGGAATCCTTTGTAAAGAATTTGCATGGTTTAAAATAGTCCCTATTTATGCATTTTTGGGGCTCGTGGGCCAATGAGAAGGGTGATTTCACCTTATCATTTGAATAAAGGTTGGAAGTTGAGTGTTGCATATGCTCCCTTTCTTAATCTTGTAATTTGGAGATGAAGGAAAGCTTATGGAGTTGCAAAATTTTCATGGGATGACGACTTATGTATTTGAAACCAAAAAAAAGAGTCCTATTGTTCTAAATTTTATGATGTTGTTTCCACCTTTGAGTGAAAGGCTTGTATATAATTGCATTTTAAAGAGAGTTTATTGTAAATTTAACTATCAAAATATGTATTGGAAATGGTTGAAAGAAGGGAGTTTTAAGTTGTATTTTAATGGACTGTATTTTTTCTCAAATATGGAATTTAATCAAAAGTGTGTATCTTCTTTTTATTTTGGAAGTGAACTTCCTAAAATTGGAAATACTTTAAAATACATACTTGTTTCTCCCTTGATATGTTTTTCATGTTTGTTTGTACAAAAAGAAAGGAACTTATACTTAGTAGATGTTTAAATTTATTCCTCTTCTTTCAAATTAAATGCGTTGCGGTTGAAATGAACCCTTGTAGTCATTTTTTTTACAATATTACAAAGGAAAATTTAGACATTTAGTGATTTTAACCAAGAAACAATTTTTCATTTTGGACTTTTGTATTTTGTTATAAAACAATAAAATTGAACTTTGTATGATATATATATATAAATATATATATTGTTCAATATATATGTTTATATATATCCATTTTAAAAAATAAACTATTTTTCCTTAAGGACCGATGTCAGTTAACTTACCGGCATCGGTAGAGTAAAAACCAACATCGTTCTCTCAAACCTATTTATAGTTCATAACTTTAACCTTTTAAAACTTAGTCGCATGGTTTTTACTTAGAAAATACACAAAACAGGGATTATAGTATATTGAACTAGCACAAAAATGTATATAGAGACACATATTTGACAATACATATATTTTTATATACTTTTATAAATAATGTACCAGATTTGAAGAAATCGGTGCCGACAGTTTAACCAGTGTCAGTAGAAAACATTTAACTGCAACCAATTAAGTGACCAAAACCAGTCTCCTGTGCGTAAAATATTTTACAAAAAATGTTGTTTTCAACCCAAACTAGGAACTTAAATGAATTAATTGGAAAAAATTTATATCTAACATATTTATATATATATATATATATATATATATATATATTCCTAGGTAGCTTAGAGAGTGTGACATATGAGATCTTTGAGGAACGATTCAGGAGAAGGTATATTTCCAGGTGGTTTATTCAGTAAAGGATTGATGAGTTCCATGACTTGCGAGAGGAATATTTGACAATGGAAGAGTATGAGACAAGGTTCTTGGATTTGTTTTAGTATATAGATTACATGTAGGATGAGTAGGTCATAGTGCATTGGTTCATCATGGGACTAAATTTAGATCTAGGAGGGATAGTTCACATGTCTTGTCCACATAATTTAGCTGAGGTGGTTGAGATAACCTATATTGTAGAAGATAACAGGGGAAGACGTAGTAGGCTAGAGATAGGATGAGGAGTCATATCCAACAATTATAAGAGAGTCGATCGAGGGAGACAACCCCTCCTCATGGCAGAAAAGGGTCTGCACAATCCTCCTTTTGACCATAATAACAATAAAAACAATAACAGACCAGCCCAGATTTCAAGCCTCTAGAGAGATATGATGCTCAGAGAGGGTAGAGTATGGGGTCTCCTCCTAGAGGACATGTCAGGACACATGAAGCACCTAGAGCTCATCAGTAACACCCATAATGATCTATAGAAGTATTATCGGGGTCTACATAATGGATTACTTGAGCATTAGAAGGAACCAAGTAATTGTCGGTTCATTGGAGGGAACCAAGTAATTTTTTTGGATGTAGTGTGCAAGGGAATCACTATAGAGAGTGTCTATAGAACCTTGCTAATAATAGTAAGCTTCCTATTTCATAGCTGATAGTTGGTGACATAGCATAGATTCACCGGATTTATGTAGCTATCAAGAAATACAAGGAATATAACCATGGCACTGTGATCGAGACCACATGTAAGATTGATGGTATACCTATCTATTTCTTATTTTATTGAGGCTCTTCATATTCTTTCATTTCTCCATCATTACTAGAGCAATGCAGGATGGTGGCAGTTAGGAAGGGTTGTAGTTGGGACATAGAGATATCTTATGGATCCAAACTCACATTGGACTCCTTAGTCAAGGAGTGTGTAGTAAACCTAGGACCTTTCACCACAAAACTGGATATTAGCATCCTACCCTTGGGATCTTATTTCATTATTGTGGGTATGGATTGGCTATCTATAGACAGATCTAGAGTGGACTGTTATAGTAAGGTTATATCTTGTGTAGATTATTTCATAGTGGAGTATGTGATAGTTGGGGTTAGGATGCCTATTTCACTCTGGACTATATCCACTATGTAGCTAAAGTGGTGTACACAAATGGGATGCCAATTTTATGATATTACAGTCAGTGACAAGTCAGAGGAAAATACTAGTGGGCCTTCACTTAATGATCATCATATTTTGTGGGAGTTTTTCAGATGTATATCCTAGTGATTTTCCTAGCCTACCTCTTGTTATCTCTTGAAAATGCACCCTAGTTAAGAGATGATAGAAGGGGTTCTATGCTTTCTTTGAATCTCTCACTTTCATAGATACAATGGAAACACCTCAGGCCTGTGGGTATACCCATTGTTGAGTTGAGTCTTCGGTATCAAGGCTAGTTCCTTTTTCATGTATCCTAAACTAAGTTTTTGGGGGTTTGAGGGTAAAAAGATGGCTGTAAATTAAATTGAAAGGGGTGATACACAAAAATTATTGAGGTATTTGACTAATTATATGCACAATAAAATTAAAAATGAATTTTGGATCGAAAAACCAATGGTTTTGAGAAAAATACTAAGGCAAAAAACTCTATGTATTGAGGGAATAAATCGCAATATTACAATAAGATAAACATGCACACTAATACTATGCACAAATTATCAGATTCATAGTAAGGTAAGATGATTAATCAAGGAGTTTGCATTCACAAGGATTAATAAAGAGATAGACACCACTATAAATAATTCGAAACACATAAATTAGTTCTCATTTAAGGGGTACAATTGTTAGAAAAATTTCTTTAGCACTCCTATGTACAAAAACTCCTCTTTGTGCTTTGCAATTGCACACAATATATAACAAGATTATTCACCCATCCCATCCTAAAAAGCTAAAATTTTTACTCACCCATGCATGATAATTTTACCCCTTTATTATGAATAAATAAAAGAATAAAAATAGACATGATGATTACAATGAGGCATTAATAGCCTTAGTTACAAAAAATAAATTTCAATCCAAGAGCAGACGCAGTTGACTGATCTATTTTTAATAAAATTGGATGAAAAATTTGGCTAATAATAGGCCTTGCTTGTTGTGTAAGTCTTCTCAAATGTGCACATAATCTTTGTCTTATTATTATTGATGTGAAACTTTCAATCTGATCCACTTGCAATCATAAATTTAGCATTCTTTAATTTTTCCCCCTTGGATGCATATGCAATAATTAACCTGTGTTAGAAAAATAATTCCTTTTCCTTTAATATTTATCAAAACATTCACCCAATGTGTGGGGACCACATGTATGCATGTACACAATAATAATACACTAATTTTTTTGAAAAATAAGGTCATTAGCATGTCAAAAGGGCATTCTTGATCTTTGATGTTAACATTTTTGTAAGAAAGATAATTCATGTTGATAATGACATCTTTGTCCCTTAGTGTCTACATGCATGATATTATTCTCTTGCAAGTAAAATAATGTATTTTCCTTCAACTCCAATGTCGAGACCACTTTCAGTGTGCACATGTTCTAATGTTTCCTCTTGCAGTATGTAGATCCACCTTTGGCATAATGCATACTTTGTCTTATCACCTTTGAAGGGTATGAAATATTTTACAAATATTAAGATAAAGCTTGCAATGTTTAAGTTTAAGAAACATTTGGCATAGTGATCCCCTCCTTGACTTGGCATGTACCATATTTTTTACATTGTTGGTGCCATCATTTGGTTGAAAGGTGACCACCTTGACTATTTTTCTTAGACTATAGTCATGGGTTTCATATGATTTGATGCATATTTATAAACCTTAGTCTAAGGTCGAGGAACAATATTTATTGTCTAAATTAATTGGGTTCCCCTTTTGGAATAATCATGAGCATAAGGTAATGGTTTACCTTCTGATAAATCATGTGTATATACTACTCGACCATACTTTGACTTGGTCACTTGAAGCATAGACTATTGTGGGGCATCATTATTCAATATGTGGTTAATTATTTCATAAACTATAGTCTGAAGGAATAATGATCAACTTGGAAAATATGTCCCCTCCAATGACGCTCTAACCCTTCATGATTTGTTAGTGGATTATTTAATCACACCCTAATTAGGGTTTTTTAATGGTTGACACATGCGTGCCTTCTTGACTGTGGCAGAGTCATTCTCACTTTGGCTACACCAGAGTTTTCATTGAAGCTTGTTCATATGGATCCTTGACTATTGATATTTGTACTTTTTGATTTCTGGCATTGATTTTTTGAGTTATGGTTGAAGTTGACGTGAGTGATTAGGGCTCAATTTTTCTTTGAATTTAGTGAATGAAATGTGACCATTGATCTTTGTACCCTTGTAAACTTGGAATGTTGATCTTTTGATCCATGGTGAGTGAGGTAGTTGGTAGTTTATCTTTTCTTCACCATTGATATTGGTACGAATTTCATCGTGGTCGTTAATGCTAACTCAGATGAGTTAGGTATGACTGAAAAAGCTTGTCAAGTTTACCATTTTATCATTCTACTTGCTCATTTTGAGTGGCGAAGCCCTGACCATTTTTATCTTCTTAGCACCATTGATGATATTTTGAGCTCTCTGATTCTAAAACTATGAATACATACATTTTTTTGTTCTTTTTTTTTAATTCAAACTTTGAAAAGAGGGTCCACAATTGTTGTTTGATCTCTGAGCTTGTGTGTGTATATGCTGGGTTATTTCTATGCTTTGGCATTTATGCTTTGAGCTTATTGTGGGGTGTTTGAAGAAAATCACCATGATGGGAAGGTGATATTCTTGTTTATTTAACCCCATGCTCATTCCATTTCAGATTTCCAAGATTTTCTGATTTGTTAGTCCTTTATTTCATTTCTCCCATCAATAGTATTCTAAAAACACTTTGAAAAATTTGTGAATTTTTGATCCCTTTTTCTGTGAAAAATTATGAGAACATCCTAGAGAAAAATGGATCATTGGTATTGGAGGTCTTCGTCTTCACCTTGATGGTTTCAAGATCTGAATACATTCTTTGAAGAACGGTAAGTTTATCCACATTCTTTGCATGTTTTGCGAATCTTGTAGAATCATGAACTATACTTATTGTATTAATCTGAAACTCCTTTCTTTATTCGACATTTTTCTTAAAATTTTGTGACCTCTCAGTTCTAGGAGATTTCATATATTGTGTTAGTTGAATTTTTAAGAAAATGAGATTTGGGTTTGTTGAACTTGTTGTTGGAAGTTTAAGTTTTGCAATT
The DNA here is from genome assembly GCA_019776745.2 of Taxus chinensis. Taxonomy (NCBI): domain Eukaryota; kingdom Viridiplantae; phylum Streptophyta; class Pinopsida; order Cupressales; family Taxaceae; genus Taxus; species Taxus chinensis. The sequence continues at coordinate 660,049,083 of CM034152.1, forward strand.
TTTCCTTTTCAAGCTTTTCTATAATCTAGTCCATGATTTTGAAGAAAAAAGGATCCTGGTATTCATTATTTAACTCGGAACTTGATGATTTTTGTAAAACTTTTTGACATACACTTTTTAGAATTGCAATGAAACATTTGGGAACTTTGAGGATAAAAGGCCTTGTTATCCTGAGCTTTCTGCTTCTATGAGCAATGTAAATATTCATTTTTTATTGTAGGATATCCTCTTGAGTTTTTTGAAGTTTAGCATTTTTATGATTTTCCGTTAAAAAAAGGATTCGAGCTCTATATTTAGATCATTATTATTTGAATATTAAGCTCTGTTATGTAATTCCAAGCTAATTCTTGATCAATTTTTGTATATTTATTCGATGTCTTTGAATTTGACTGTGAAAAGTTGGACTCATACCGAAATTCCTCTACTGCATGTTTATGAGCTTTGACCTCAGGATTTGAACCCAACTGTTTAATTTATAATAGGAACTTGTAGCTGAATGTGAATATATTTGATGTTTATTACCTGGATGTTTGAACTTAGATTTTCTCAAATGGGTTTTCGAGTTTTTATAACTCTACATATTTACATTCTCAACTGTAAAATATATTCTTCTTTGTTTAGAAACTTTTTCCAACATGGTCATTTTTAATTGAATCAATTTCCATAAACTATATTTCTTTAGAAACTAACAAAAGAATCTCAATTTATATGATGGGGCTCACTGCTATTTTGTTATAACATCTCTTCACTTTTATTAGATATTTTAGATTCTCCGGACCTTGGAAAACTACTTCCTTCTTGTATATTGAAAATGTATATTTGACCTTATAGTCTGATTGTTTTCCCTTTGATAGTTGATGATTATCATTGTTTGAAAAATATCGTTGCATATTACTTCATTTCAGAACAACGAATCACTTTGAAAGCTTGCAATATGAGTTAAGATGTTATTTCCTCTAGTAACATACTACATCTTAGTGGTTTAGCTATATTTTAATTCCATTAAGAATGACATGACTGTACTTGGAATTTTCAAATACTAGGACTACAAGAAAGAAAACTGTAATTTCTATGTGATCTTATTCAGGATGTACCTTGGGATTTTTTCTCCCTATGGCATGTGAATCTACATATTTAAATGAATTTTCATTGTTTCTAACCCATCTGTAACTCTAAAAAATGACCCTGCTACACTTGTAAATTTTGTGCCTTAATGCTTGGAAAGTTACTCTCTAGATGCATATTCCCTTCTTCTAAAATCTCTACAATTTGATCTCAGGGATTGTAGATATGAAATATTAATTTTTACACATATTTGGTCTCTTTCTGATCTCTGATTTGGTGAAACTATTATATTCTGAAATGAAATAATTGCATTATGTTTGGAATTTTGAATTTATCAGGTGACTTGTTAAAGATCGTTTGTTTTCACTATTCTTTTAAATGTATGCATTTGCTTCATCTAAATCCTTAGAGTTTTCTCATTTTGTGGTATCTCTTGTAACTATCCTCTTCATGGGTTCTTGTAGAGGTTTGTTAATGAAAATTGGAAGATACCTTTTCTTATTTTCTGTCTTTGATGAAAAATTTGTTCTAAAAATCAAGAACTATTACTTGTACTCTATTTCCTCACTTCCAATTCAGTGTTCTAATGCCTTCTTTCTATACATCATACCTTATTTAAGCAATTAATGTAGATTTTGATACTCATTTTGCACCTTATACTTGACTGTAATTTGATGAAAACCTTTTGATGATTTTTTTTTTCTTATTGCTTTTTCTTTTTCTTTGGATTATTACAATCTTGTACCATCTAGATTCAATAAGCCATAAGTTCTTTACAAGATCTATGTACTTGTATTCTTGAGAAATTAAAATCTTGAATGATTTATTTTAGTATAGTAATCATTTATGTAAAAGATTTTTTATTTCTTCATCTGCTACATGTACCTCCACACTTAAGAAAATAGTTAGAAAATAATTAGGATTTTTTTCCTCTCTTATGTTCCATGGTTTCTCTTTTCTCTTTCTTCTTCTGTAATAATTCTAGGTGTCATATGTTCCACTGTCTAATATTTCTTCATTAATTTTGTATGTCTTTGGTGTGCGTTATGATTTTGATATTTAGAAATGCATTTGCATGTAGTTAGACATTACATGAGTACAAATACAACCCTGAGCTAAATATTGATGCCTTTTCTTTTATTTTTTCAAAGTACACTGTAGCTTCTGGGAGAGTTGGAAGAAAGAAGGAGCTGGAACTGAAGACAAGAAGATTAGAAGAAAAAAACAAGGCAATGATGAGTTTCTTGTATACTCTGTTACTTTTGACTTTATACACATGTACTTATTTTTTAGTACTTATGAGTTACATCCCACGGCTTGTGTGGGAAACATTGAATTTCTTCATGAGTAAATAACATTAATTTCTATAAATAATTTGTATACTTCTTTCTAGATTCAACTTTTATCATGAATATTAATTGTATAATGAAATAAACAAATCAATCACATAGTTAAATTTATTTAAACATGTAGAAGAAACGAGTTATGAGGGTACCTATACCTATAATAATGAACTCTCATCCATGTAACTATAACTTTTTTTGTTTTTACAAATTTTAACATTTCACCTAAATGAGTATTGCTACCTTCATCAAAGCAATGCATTAGTCCTTTGGGGCTTTTATGTTTCCTTTCTGAAGATGAACATGGAATGAAATTTTATGTCAGGTATTACATTCTGTAACAACATACATAACTGTAGATTACATGTAGTTAATCAATTGTTGTAACTGAAAACACAGTAAAACCATAATGCATCCCCCTAGTTAGGTCCATTTCATCAATTCTTTCCATTGTAAACAAATTTTTGAGTTTCCCATTTTTGCACAAGTGCAAAAATTGTCAACACCTCCCCTACGTGAGATATATTTTCCCCTAATATTTTTGAGATCAAGTCATAGTTGGAGGGCCTTCTTGAGAAGGGCATAATCCATTCTATTATATCTCCTTGGGGTGCATAGGTTTTTTCTGTGAATATGGATGGATCCCTATGATCGTGTATTGATTACAAATAGATAAACAAAGTAAGGATCAAGAACTTTTACCCCTTTCAGTGCATTGATGATGTGTTTGATCAGATAAAGGTGGTAGAGTGTTTTCCAAGATAGATCTTAAGTTAGGGTATCATCAGCTCAGGGTTATAGAAGTAGATATTCATATGATAATCTTCCATATGAGATATGGCCACTACAAGTTCACAGTTGTGCCAATTGTTCTGACGAATGCCCCCACAATATTCACAAGTTAGATGAATGGGGTATTCAAGACATTATTGGATCACTTCAGGATCATATTATTGGATCACATATTGATATACTCACGCACATGTGAGGAGCATGAGGATCACCTTTGTTAGGTTCTACAGTGTCTTTGAGAGTATCATCTTTATGGGAACCTTGAGAAGGTTACATTATTTCAATCATAGGTTCAGTATCTGGGCCACATTATTTTTGGGGAAGGTATCTTATTCGATCCTTCAAAGATTAGAGCTATCATTTATTAGCCAATAGAAACCATTGTCACCGAGGTAATCTATTTCATGGGATTATTAGGTTACTACAGGATATTTGTTCAAGAATTCTCATGCATTTTTCATCCCATTACTCCATTACAATGGAAAGGGAATTTTTTTTTTTCAGATAGTTGTGATTTCTTCATATGTACGGATTCTTCATTTGCAAAGATAGGAAGAGTATTGATGTAGGATGGACGATTTGTAGCTTTTGAGCCTTGGAAACTCAAGGATTATGAACTCAATTACCCAAATCATGACCTTGAGATTGCAAAAGTGGTTTATGCTTTTGTTTAATTGTGAAATTTTCTATTGGTCAGGAGGTTCTTTCTCAAGATAGATCTTTTAAGCCTATGGCACATCTTCATACAACCTAATCTAAACGCTTGTCAATAATATTGGATGGAGATTTTATGTGAATATGATATGGAGATTCAACATGTGAAGGGGAAGTAAAACCTTGTATCCGATGCCTTGAGTCGACGGAGCCACCTTTCCATAGCTAAAATAGTGAGTATAAACATAAGGACTAGGATCTTAAATCTCAAAGACCTCTTGAAGGGAAGTTTGAGGGATTTTCATTAGATTTAGATGGACGTCTTCAACACAAGGGTCAAATTTATGTACATAGAGATGGAGGGTTGTGGAAGGATATCTTAGCAGAGGATAATCATGCACCTTATTCAGCCCATCCATGGGTTAAGAATATGCCCTCCACATTGATATAGTTATGTCATTAGAGAGGAATCCAGAGGGATATAGCTCGGTTTGTTTCTCGTTGTTTGGAGTGTCAGAGGATGAAGACCAAATATCAACATCTAGATGGCCTTCTATATCCGCATGCTATACCAAAGTGGAAATGGGACACCATTTTCATGGATTTCATAGTGGGGCTACCTATGTTGATATATCACCATGATGTCATCATGGTCATGGTGGTTATATTGATGAAAGTTACTCATTTTTTTCCAGTGAAGACCACCCATAAAGCTAGTACAATATAACGAGTTTACTGGGATGAGATAGTCATACTTAATGGGATACCACGGAAGAGTATTTGTGACCGTTATCCTTTTTACACCTCCCATGTTTGGATTACCAAACAACATGCTCTTGGGATGTTGATTAACTTCAATATAGCTTACCAACCAAAGATAGATGGTCAAAATGAGTGGGTGAACCAAATATTAGTGGATATGCTTTATATGTATGTTATGAACCATCAGTCACAATGGGAGGAGTACCTATATATGGTAGAGTTTGCATATAACAATAGTTTTCAGAGTTCCATTCGCATGACACCATTTAAGGCATTATATGGTAGATAGTGCAAGACTCCATTGAGTTGTGACGTGTTAGAGGATAGGGTATCTCACGGAAGGGGCCAACCACATTGTAATATATGGAGCAACAGTTCATTTTGATCAAACAAAGATTGTAGGAAGTGCAAGATAGGCAGAAGAAGTGTGTAGATCAAAGGAGAGTTGACCATAGTTATGAGGTGAGCTCAAAGGTGTTTGTGAGATTTAAACCTCATAAGAGCTCCATCCGTTATGGAAAAGGTTCTAAGTTCTCTGAGATTCTTGGGTCTATTCTAGATCCTGGAGTGAATCAGTCCCTTAGCCTAATGCTTAGCCTTTCCACCCATTACGTTTGACGTCCATGATGTTTTCCATGTTTTTGTATTACAGAGATACATTCCATATCCTTGTCATGTCTTGGATTATACCACTTTTTAGGTATACGAGCATGGACAATTGACTATGGATCCCGTAACAATCATATACCGTAAGAACCTAGGCCTTCGAGGACGTGAGATTAACCAAGTGTGCATCTAGTGGAATCATTATGATAAGATATCTGGTGCTGGGAGGATTCCACCTTACTACGATCTCATTTCCCACATTTTTTTCTAGTGAATAAGAGGAGGAAGTCAAGTTTAAGGGGAATGGGATGTAATGTCCACTCCTCTTTGACACTTATTATACTGTGACTTCGATTATTGTTGATTAGAGACATGGACATTATTATTACATTTTGGTTGACATGATGATAAATAGTATAGATCTTTTTATTATCGATATGTTGTGTTGTGACTCATGTTGTGGATTGTATGGACTCCTAGAGGCATGGATATATATTTTAGTACTAATGATGATCTAGTGTTTTTATTTTATCATATGCCAACACTTTGGATTTTTGACGTATTGATTTTGTGTAGACAATCAAGCTAGTCTTGTGATCTCCTTGATGTTAATGAAATGGTAGAATTGTAATGTTTATAAATTGTAAACAATTAATAGAATTTCTTATCTTTTATTATAATTTAGCTACGTTATATGATGATTTTAATTGATAGATACGTATGTTTGTTTTATTTATTGATGTATTTGATGCATCCTTGAGGCCAAAGGGGTATTGTTTGACTAGTTACAGGAAATAATATCACAATAAACTAGAAATGACTAGGATACTAACCATGGAAGAATATCATATGTTTGCAACAAATTTTACCTTGGCAAATTTGTGTTCGTGTATATTTTTTTGTTATTGATTGAGTTTTTTAGGAGGTTCCCATGGGGGGTAACCTCAAATGTGACCATGGATTTGTATGTTTCTTTTCCCTCTTTCATTTTATTTTTTTTTGTGTATGTGATCTATTTTATCGTAATGTATTCTCACTTTATTATTGTTTATTAAATTTCCTCTTGTTTAGTTAATTAATCGTGCTGATTATACTAAATTAAGATGTGACTATGTTGGAATTAATGTTGGTAGATATTCCTTGTTATATTATTGATTTGAGATGGATTTTATTAATTTTTGTTTTGTGTACTCAACCTCACTTTTCAAATCTCGAATTTTGGATTTGGAGCAACTTTTAGAGGCTTGTGGGACTAGTTAAGCTTGTACAATGCCTCTTAAACTCACTCACCAACCATAGCTATGATGTAAGTGGTAAAAATTAGGCTTCATTATGTGTTTTTGAAGGAAAAAGAGGAAATTAATTTCACTTTCTTACAAACCCTCTTAATTATGTTCTTGGAAGTATGGAGTAGTGGTTTGTGTGTTGAGGGAAAATTGTCATATCGTCAACCATACATTTATGAGTCTTGGTATTTGTGTTGGAATGGTGAGGTGGATTGGAGGAGAAGTGATGTGGCATCCTACATGAATCCACCTCACCCTCCTCTCCTCATTTTCTATTTATGTGAGTTATTTTGTAGTTTTGGGGATTACTTTGTTTTAGTTGCACACTTGCATATTTATGGGATTTTGCTTGGGTTGCTTGTTTTGGAGCTTGGGAGATTTTTTTGGATTTGGTACTTGGACTTGGAAAGGATTGAATATTGTTAATTTAGGATTGAGGGTGTTGCAATGGCAAGGTAAAGTCTATACCTTGTATTTTATTTTATTTTTTGTTTGTTTTGTTAAAATGTGAATGGATGTACATGTGTTTTTACATGGGATTGGGTATAATTTGACCTTAAGAAGGTGTGGGGAGAAAAAAATGGCACCATTGGGGAGGGAAAAGGGAGTTGTGAGGTATTGTGGAGGGAGTGTGATTAGGGTATTCAACCTATGGGGAGAGAAAAGGAAAACATTTCTACACTTTATGTAGTTCTAAATTGGAGAGATAAGGATATTTTGAGTGTTTTTGATGTGCACTTGGAGGTTATTGAATATGAACCCATATTTCATTTTGGAGGTAATAAGAGGTGGTTCCCATATTTCTCTTTTCCTTTGGCTTAGAATTGAATCCTATGTATTAGAAAATTGTATATTGTTACTATTATTGTTGGTATTGATCTTATCTGTGTGCAAGCTTAGTTGACATGAATTTATGTATTGTTGAATCCTTTTTAAAGAGTTTCCATGGTTGCAAGTATTCCTTATTTCTCCAATGTTGGGTCCTGAGTGTCAATGAGAAGGTTGGCTTACGCTTCTCATTGGAATAAAGGTTGGGAGATGCGTGTTTCCTATGCTTCATTTCTTTTTTAGTGATTTGGAGATGAATGAAATCTTATGGAGTTGCAGGATATTCATGATATGAAGACTTATTTATTTGAGACCAAAAGGAAGAGTCCTATTTTGTAAATTTTATCATGTCATTTCAACCTTTGATTGGAATGCTTGTATATACTTGTATTTTAAAGGAGAGATTCTTGTAAATTTAATTATCAAGCTATTTATTTTAAATAGTTGAAAGAAGGGGGTTATAAGTTGTATTTTAATGGAAATGTAGTTATTTTCAAATCTAGAATTCAATCAAATTTTGTATCTTATTTTAATTTTTTAAGTGGTCTTCTTTAAATTTGAAAAACATGAAAATACATGTTTTTTCTCTCCCTTGAAATGTTTGTCATTCTTGATTGTAAAAAAAGAAAGGAAATTATACTTAGTAGATGGTTAAATTTATTCCTCTTCCTTCAAATTAGATGCACTGTGGTTGAAATGAACCCTTATAGTCCAATTTTAAACAATGTTACAAAGGAAAATTTATACATTTAGTGATTGTAATCAAGAAAGAAGTTGTCTTTTTGCACTTATGTATTTTGTTACAAAACAGTAAAATAGAACCTTTTTTTGATATATATATATATATATATATGTTCAACTATATATCGTATCTATCTATCTATCTATCTATCTATCTAAATCTATCTATCTATCTATAGTGACCGATGTATGGTCATGCCAACTGACATCGACAAATTTTAAATTGACAAACTATTTTCTGACAACCTGTTTACAACGTCATATCGGCCAACCTGGTGTCGAAAGAACAAAAACGTGACATTGGTACTCTGAAACATGGTTACAGAATTCATAACTTTCAATATTTTTGAACTAGTTGCATAAAAATTTATACATACATACATTGAATACATATATATAACCGACAATACATATATTTATTTTATACTCTTATAAATAATGTACCGAATGTGTGCAGAAACTGTGCGCGTGACATGTGTAACCGGTATATGGTAGCATATATAGATAACCACAATTAATTATGAGAACAACATTGGTCACCTGTGCGTGAACTCTTATTCTTATAAAATGTTATCTTCAGATTCAAAACAGTAACTTAAATGAATTTACTGGAACATAATGTAGACCCGCGATATAGTATGCATAGTATGTATAAATGTGTGTGTGTGTGTGTGTGTAAGCGAATGACACTGTGTCACCTGTGCATGAATGTGTGTGTGTGTGTATATGTATGTATGTATGTATGTATGTATGTATGTATGTATGTACCCATGTACCTATGTATATATATATATATGTATGTATATATATATAAATATATATATATATATATATATATCTCTGTGTGTGTGCATATACTCCTAGGTTAACAAAGAAAATGGATTTTCCGCAAATGATTAAACTCGATGGAAATGTGAGAAAATAAATACCCACAACCAGATTATGGTGCGGATCTCTACAACAAAGACAAATATATAAATTTACAATACCAAAGCTTAAGAAAAACTAAACTAAAATGGACAGTGACATGGAAGAAATATCCTCCCATTTGAAAATCTAAATCTAAAATAAACCCATCCATGGTTTCCCCCCAAGATTCCATGGCCTCCACCTCCTTCAACCTGTAACATGCAAATGAAAAAATGAAGAGAATAGGGAAAAGGAAAGAATAAAAAGGCAACATAAGGATATTTAGGGCTTTTAGAGAAAACCTAAAATCTAAGTTCCCATATTGATTCAATCCTAGGGTAGATATTTTATGAGTATGCATGTGTTTTAATTAAAAGGGTATTGGTATTTAGTGAATGCGGAAACCTAGTGCATTAGTGGGTTATATTAAGTTGTGACCCTGGGTAAGTGCACGAAGTTGGTGGACAATTCCGTGGACATAAAAACCCGAAATAAAGGTACCGCGAGCACGGTGCTAATACCGTGATCGCGGTTATTGAATTATAGGTTCGGTAATTACCGAACCTAGTTCTGCGATCACGGTTTATAACCACGAGCGTGGTTATAAACCGCGATCGCGAACCTGAGAAAA
>CM034152.1:660059199-660080026 GCA_019776745.2 Taxus chinensis
ATTATAATTATAAGACATAATGGGTCATAGGTCATTCATCATATAAACTATATCATCCGTCTAGGGTTTGCATCAATTGCCACCTCTTGGAGGGATTCTATTCATTCTATTCTACTATCTACATCTCCTACAACAACCATAGCTCGTTATTTTACAAAGTGGAACTACCATGAGAGCACCTAGGGCATCACACGCGCGCGCGCGCGCGCACACACACACACACACACACACACGCACGCACGCACGCACACACACACACACACCATAACTACATCATGGTTGTTAATATAGTGTTGTTCTAAGTGATAAGTCCACCAGTTTGGGAGATGAGGTCAATCTAACCCCTTCTTCTTCTTCTTCATGTGTAGGGTGTCATCCAGTTCATCCAAAAAATCTAGTGTGACAAACATAGAGTATTCAGAGACACTTAGCGACGGTGTAAAATTAGGGTTTTGAGCATTTATACTATTCTACACACCTAGAATCTAGACGAGGGTACCCCAAGGTGCTCTAGTACACTCCCATGTGTTTGTGTTACTTCAGATAGTCCAAATATTCCCTCTACAAGACCTCTGAGTGTTTGTTTGCAATGTTGAGTTCCTGTTCAAGATCTGTGACAATCACCTGTTATCAGCTAAGTCACGTCCTTATAAACTCTTGCATTCTAGGGGTTTATTTCCATTAGATATAATCATGTAATTACTTTACATCATGTTAGCATATCATTTTGTTGTCATTTGTTTATGTTTAACATCTTTATTTACAAGTTCTTTCGTCCTTTTATTTAGATTAGCATTAGTACCTTAATACCCCATTTACGTCCCATTAAGTTTTTTTTTGTTAATCATTTTCGTGAACCTGACCTCTCTCTTTATTCTTCCCCTCTTAGGGTTTCGACTCCGCACTTTCCACCATAGGTAAGCTTTCTAAAACGTAGTTTTTTTCCTAAATCTTTAGTTACTTCACAATTTCATATCCATGGTCATGCTTTCACCAATACTCTAAATGATTCTTCAAGTTTGAACCCTTTTCGTTTGTTTATTGACCTTCGAGCTATTTTGTATGTTGTTACCTCTTACTTATGCACCATTAATCCTACTATCTTACCCCATCTTGTGGGAAAATTTTAAGCTCTTCCTTCTGATCCTATCGTTCTCTCTCCCCGCCTTGGGCATAACTAACTCTAACCCTACACCTCCTCCTCCCGCCATTGAATTTCCTCCCTAGCTAACTCACCCTACCTGAATCCCTATTATTTCCATGATTGAGCTAGTCCCTTCCACTTCTTTTATTACTTCGACATAATCCACTAAACCCACCCCGCACTACTGAGTTGCTTTCCATATTCCTCCTCTGTCACTCTTTCTTTACAAGATGCCATTTGGAGCTACTATTCACCTTCTTAGCATAGTCTCTTCCCCACCATTCGATCCTGCCACCGTTATTGTACCATATGATGACCCTTTACCCTCTCAAGATCTTATCTCAACCTCCCCACTGCTATCACCTTCCTCAGCACATCTTCAGGTCACTTGGACCCTCTTCATAAATAATTATTATTAGGAACACATATGAATTGACGCATCTTGCACCGCTAGTGTATATACCCACAAGGCTATCCTTCGACTCGGTTTTAACTCTAATGATCTCCATTTTGCTTTTTCTGATCCACACCTATATCAAGGTTCTACCATCTTTACTACTACATAAGGCCCGCATATTTTCCATATTATCAACCACCTTGAACGTATTCCCATTACTGGCCCACTCACTCTTGGACAATCTTGGCTAGATTATATAAGAGGGGAACTTGAACCTTGTGACATATATATAACTTATCTCATGAAAGTTGATTACATCCACATTTGAATCATGTCTTTTGTTTGTTATTCACCTAACTACACTATTTGTTTTTCCTTAAGATTCTCATTGCCTCCCTTCGCCAAAAAATAGTATGTCATAGTGATGCTTATTTTTCACATTCACAGTTATTTGGATAACAAACCACATACCCTTGCTTATTAATTCTCCCATGTTTTCCCGTATAATTTTGATGCCTATGTTACCAATTCTCTAGAATACCTTACCTCATCTTTACTCTCCTATATTAACACCCATTCACCTTCACCTACCACTTACTCTTCCTCCTCTGAGATATTTTTTGACTTTAATTCGCGCAGTCATTCTCCTAATGCACCCTTATGAGAGGCTATACACACACTACAAGTTTAATGTCAGTCCATAAAATCCACAGTTGCATCCCTTGATGCTATGATTATGCAAATTCAAAATGCTTCTACTCCTCCTACAACTCCTCACCCACCCACCTCCCCTACTGTTCCCCTCACTGATCCACCAATTACACAATTACCTTCACCCATTATCCTTCCCAATAATTCTACACTGTAACACATTCTAGGTCTCCTTCTTCACCACCAGATTATTATGTTGGTATATAATCACTCTTTCCCTCGCTTGTAGATAACCAACGTTCATGACTGACCATTTTTCCATCATCACGTCCTTCTGGGACATCCTATAGATTCTCTCTACACACTTTCTCGTGTTATTAGAGATGTCTAATGATTATGCCTCCTCTCATTTATCATCCCACCTCATCCTATCCTATGTACACCCCTCAAGCTCACCAAGTTCATGTGCTTCAAACTCATCTTATCCTTTGGCCATCTCACCACCAAGCTATTGTATAATCTTTCTAATCTCCCCCTCCGGGTGTCACAGCATAGTCTTCTTCACTTTACCATACTTCGTGAGTAGATCAATCACACACACTTGAACCAAAGCTCTCTACCATATCCCCGGTGGTAGATCGCAGCCATCCATTTTCATCATCTCAAGATTTGGTCGCAAGATCTCCCTCTTTCGACCTTATCCATTGATTTCTCCATTCGACACACTTGGGGGGAATAAGACATTACATCCCAGACCCCCTCTTTATACTCTTAGCATTTCATAGCCTTACATTTACATATTTTCTCTACATCTTCATCCTTTCCATAGGCACCCTATCATAGGTGTCATAGAGCCCTCACTACCCTATGACCTACTCGAGTTTCTCGGTCCATACTCAAATGCCAAGGGATTACCAATCACATGGAACTTACCTACATGTAACATGCCATCATACCAAATTAATCAGACCAGTGACCACTACTCTAGGTTATATCATCACCCATACTCGTCATCATCTCATTTAGTGGTATACACTTTAGGTTAAATCACCACTCCCTTCCCCATTCTACATTATCCTCTTACATAAAATCATCAACTATTATATCATCCTCTTGTAACTCATTCGACCACATCATGATTTATCCTACTCATCTATTAGTGGTATACACTTTAGGCTAAATAACCACTCTCACCTTATTCATCATATAGTGGTCTACGCTTAATGCTAAAATTAGAACCTTCCGTTATCCACCACCTACTTATCTATGCTTCGTACGACATCAATCACCCATCTTGTAGCGACATACACTATAGTAAAAATTTTCACCTTTCATTCTTGCATCATATAGTGATATACGCTTAGGGATAAATTATCACTCCTCTCTTTAACTAAGTCATGGTATACGATTAGGCTATAAGGTCCACACACATATTTTCATATGACGTATTCCCATCAATTCATATCATAGTGACATACGCTTAGAGATAATCATCACTCACCCATTCAACAAGTCGTGGTATATGCTTAGGCTATAGGGTCCATGCAAAACTTTCCATATATCACATTCACACACACTTTTATAGTGATATATGCTTGGGGATGAATGATCACTCATGTGATAAAAAAAATCGGGATATATGCTTCGGTTATAGGGTTCATGCACATCTTCTCCACTTGTCACATTTCATCACCACTATACATACATACTCATCACAACGTGATAGAACCAACCAACACTACTCGACCATTTCCTAATGACTCACTCTCATTTGTGGTTCATTCTTGACATCAAAGGGGGAAAACAAATTAACCTCACTGCATACACTTCCATACACTTGGGGGGAACATTTCTCTTATCATTCCATCTTGTATTCCATTCCATCCATCCATAGCATACTATATTGCCTTGGTAGCATTTACTTTTGCTTACTTATTGTTTTGCATGTTCATTTCACTACACATGTTAGATTACTTTCCTAAATGTCATTATCATACACACATGTGCATTCATGCCTTTGTTTAATGTCATCGTAGATAAAAGATATTTATATGCCGCTTGGATGCTCACCTTCTACCCTTACTATACTTGTAACTGGGGGCATCCACATTCATCTCATACAATTATTATTGTTTCGTTTTATACTTATCATCTTTTACAACTTGCTTCTACATGCTTTAACATATGTGTTTTCACTCTAACATGCTACCATGTGATCTATGTGCAACACTTGTTTTGTAGGACTACAAGTTCCCATGACTACGTGTATTTATACTTGTCTGTATTGTTTTTTATTGTATGATGGATTTTCCCTTTACTTTTGTTTACATTTTTATTTTGTTTGAAACCATGATGTCCTTGCATGTCTTGCGACATTGTGATTTATGTCCCATGTTTGAAACCCACTTTGTGCAGTCTCCTTGCTTTTCTACATGTTTAGACTAATTAACTTCATATTTATTACATTATTTGTGTCTTTTACACTTATTTGCATGCATGTGTTTGGAAAAACACTTGTATTGGATAGCCATATCCTTTTGTGTTCTCCTTGGTATATACCGAGAGCTGTCCCTTTGCCCCTTGCAGGGCTGAGTTGGTTACAAGGTCATAGTGTGGTTAAACCTCTTTTGGAACCACATTCTCCTTCTAGGGTCATTGCATTCACCCCCAAATAGGGGGGCATCATTAAGGGTTTCTACTAATACAAAGTATCTATACTAGTTCACACATAGTGAGTGATTTCAAACTAGTCTACAAACTCCATACATAGTTTCCCTAACAGGACATGGTGTGTTTCGGTAATTCTACAGAGTGGTCACAGACTCATGAGTTATAGTGGGTGGCCTCTCTACACTTCTCCATCTAGTGGTGTAGGATCGCCAAAAAAAACTTGCGGAGTACAGAGATCTCTTCAACAAATTTCAGCAGAAGTGGTTAGATTTTGAGGAAACCAAGCATTTTCTCCCTACTCTTCTTCAGCCAGGGTGGTGTGAGATCCCCCAAAAAACTTGTGACATCACAAGATATCATTTTTCACCATTTATCTTGACATGGATCAAGTGCGCATCTTCAATTTTTCCATTTACACTTTCTACTCTAGTGTACTTTATAGTTACGTACTTTACACAAAATTTTTACATACATACATATTTGACTACTTGATCGTTTTGTCCTTACAGGTTTTTCATATCAGAAACAAGTAGTCAAATTAGGAGAAACAACAACAAACAATGACAATGACAACACACCACGATGGTACTTGCCATACTTACCATGCAACAACTATACATGCATTCCACCCTAGGTTCACTCTCATCACTTTTCATACATGTTTCATTTTTATAATCCACAATCCTCCACATATTTCTTTTCATTCATTCCATACGTTTAGTCCATCGGCACATTTTCTTTGACACTCTGCATGAACATCAGGTATGCTTTTCTATCTACTTTATGTTACCGAGTTGTTTTCTCACCAACATAAACTGGGTGAAAATGTAGACCAGAGGAATTTCTCACCAACACCATGTCAAACCTTATTAATTACTTAGGAAAAATATAGGATTTTTTTTTATACCAAGTCAATATACTTCAATTATGTTTATTTAACTCTACACAATCATAAGGTATTCAGAACCATATTATTAATTAAGAATTATTAGTTATTTTCCACACTCCATGTTGGAATTCAAACCTCTTCTAAGGTTTTCAATAATTTTCATTTTAAATTATTAACTAAATTAATATCGTTATTTTACCTCATTTAAAAATCCTCTTAATTTTTTTTAGATAGGTTAAATATGAATTTGGTTTTGAGGGGCCAAAAAAAACTATGTACAAAGGGAGAAAAAGACATAGTAGTGAGGAAAAAAATGAGTAGCCTCTTCCAATAGCTAACAACACTAAGGGCTACAAAGCAAGAAGGCTCGAAAGATGAGAAAACAAGGAGCAAGGAAAAAAAACAAAGAGCCAAGACTACCCATTGAAATTACTATGGGATCTTAAGTTCATCTTAAGTGGATATAAAATAGGTTTTCTATACTTTTTACCTTTCTCCACCTTCCAATCCACCTTCCTATTAGGATCCTCATTTTCTTTATTGTGGATTGGTAACAAAATTTCAAGACAATATTTATTGCCTTAACAAAAAGTGTCAGATGATAGACTCCAAGGATACAGAAAACCACAAGAAATTTATAGAGGATTCGAGCCCTCAACCCCAACACTAAAGGATAAATGAGGATGTCATACTTATGTTGTTCCTCATCTTCATTTTACCCTATAACCTCTAATGAATCAACTCCATCAAAACCCACAAATAGTATGTTGGGTTGGGATTCTTTCCACCAAGATAACTTAGTGTTCTCTTTATGTTTCATGATGGTGCAGGGTGAGGATAAGTGACCCAAAGAAAATTATTTGATACATCTAAAAGATAAGTCCTCATAATCAAGTTTTTGGGTAAAGATTCTATCAAAAACCCTAAGCTCAATAGAAGCTGGTAGATCCATTATGGTATTAATATCAACTAGGATATGGTCATAGGTTGTGTGAGTGTATAGTTCAGTTTTAGAGTCAATGTCAAGGCCTTTCCCCAAGGAATTTCAAATGGAAATAAGACTTTCCTCCCCCCAAAATTACAGTGGCAAGTGAGGAAAATGAACCCAAATAGGCTTGACATTAACAGTTTCAGAGGTTGTATTGAAGGAAGGATGCTATGGTTTCATAAGTAGGAGATAACCACTAAGTTTCCAAAGCTTAGAAAAAATAGTATCTCTATCTATAATACATTTGAAAACCCTCCAGCACAAGGTTAAATGTCCACTCTACCTTTCATCAAGGGATGCCATTTCAAGGAGATCTAGGAATGCAGCTGCGGAAGACTCGACTATAGTCCGCTGAACAAATAAATCCCCACTTGATGAAAAGTTGTTAATCTTGAATTAATTCAATTCCAAAAGTGATTGAAGCATTTTTAGGGCTGTTTGTAGGGTTTTAGCATGCCGATGATGCTTGGTTTCAACAACATAATATGCATACTTGACAGGGGAAGTTTTAGTGTCACCATAAGAAGGACACATACTGTCGTACTCTCTTAACACAAGACCCCCATCACCAGATCCCAACAACGAAGATGCGTATGCCAAAATAGGGTATCCTTTCACCACTTAAATATTTTGTAGGTAAGGAGACGTGAGAGTAGGGGAGGGAAGGACGTTGCCACCAAATGCCAGACCAAATCCAAGAAGTCCAACATCACCAATTTGCAACCCACAGCAAAGCCCACCTTTATCAAAGCCTCCAACTGAAATCAAGGGGGAAAGTAAAATTATGAGAAATGATCCCACACCAGTGCATCACTTCCCTGGAAAAAATAACATGCACCTCCACCAGATCTGCCTTGGTTTAAATTCATCTCTTATAATAACTTAACATCAATGCCCTTCATATAATTATTTTACTATACATTTTACTTTTTATTACTTTAATCCTTTCATAACATTATCTAAAATTATATGCAGAATATTATTTATTTAGTCCCTATAATCCAATGTCCTTTATTTATTTATTCATCCATAATGATAGGGGGGTAAGTGCACCAAGTTGATGGACAAATATAGGGTCATCCGTGGACGTCATATTGCAAAAAATAGTGAAATCTCAACTTGTAGGGATTATTAGCTATACATGAACTCTAAATTAGAAAAAATTATATAAATAAGAATCGTAGAATTCAGAATCTAGTTTCTAAAATACTAATTTTTGTAAAAAACGGACAAGCTTAGCTATATAAAACACTTAAAATTATATGACTTACTTTTTTTTTCGAAAAAACTTATAAGATTGTAGTTCGTTTGCCCGCATTTTGGATGACCAAATCTTGTTAATTTTTTTTTTCCTTTTGTGAAACGTTAGATGTAGTTGTTTATCTTGGGATGGATTTTATTTTGTATTTTTTTTAGCAATATTTTCTTTTTATGATTCTTTCCGTGAAAGTGGTCTGAAAATATTTAGAAAATGGAGCGCTTTCCGTTTTCCCGCCATAACTATATCAAAAAATATCGAAATCAATTTTTATTTTTTTAAGGTGTATAGAATTTGTCCACGCTTGGGATGGTATAATTTTTATCATATTTTGATAAGCGAAACAAAAGTTACAGTCTTAAACGTAGACATGAACATTCACGGGAAAAAATGTCTTAAGGACCTATTGTTAGTAATAAATTATAAAATGATATTTATCTTATTTTATTCACTTTAAAAACAATATTTTTACAAAGCTAAGAGTCTACCCTACGTGATGGCACCATTTTTGTGAAATGTTTTCAGTTTTTTAGCATGGTTCAAGTCTTTGGAAGAGCAGATTTGAGGTTTTTTGACCTTTTGCACTTTATAATGACGTTCCATAGCTCTGGTTGGGGAAAAACAAAGATTTTCCGAGGCTAAGGTTCGGCAAATAGGTCTGAGATCGCGTTTTTTTGTAAAAATACCACGAATGTGATTTATAAAGCGCGCTCGCCTTTTATAAAGCGCGCTCGCGCTTTATAAATCATATTTACACACATCCCAATGTCTGAATTACCATGTGATTTTTACTCTCTGACCTTACAATATGAATTACTGTGAAATTATGTCTTTTCCCAGGCACGTTTTTTATCACCGAAAGCAAAAACATCATGGGAGACAAAAAACGAAGTCAAAAAAGGAAGTCATTAAGTAAAAAAACACCAGATGAATTAGAGGCCAACAAAATTGAAAATGCTGAGTGAATGCGGAAACTTCGTGAATCTAGAAGAGGTTCATCTTCAATCCCAACTACTGTAAGCAATGAAGAACTAGGTAATGTTTCTACTGTCAATGTTGAAGTTGAATTAAATACTCGTGATGAAGAAGTTTTTACTTTCAATGTTGAAGAAGAATTAAATACTCATGATGTAGCAAATGTTGAAATTGAAGGAGACAATGAAAATGTGAATAAGGAAATTCATGTTGAAACTATAGAAAAGCAAAATTTGACAAAAACACCTCCTAGGATTTTACATAAGAAACCTAATTTTTTGATTGAAATTGATGAAAACATTTTGAAACCAATGTTTGACAAACTTTCTGAACGACAAATCAGAAGAAAAGCCACTGAAATTTGGGATAATCATTTTGAAATTTTAAATGATTCCCAAAGATGTCAGTTGTTGGTTAGTTTGATGAAATTGATTAAAATGAGACCTACATTAAACACCTTAGGATTGACAACATCTAACATACGTGGTCAAACCTCTACAATTGTTGAAAACCTTCATGATGCATATCACACTGTTGGTGTCAAGAGACGCACTAGGGATAGTAATATTATGCGTCGTGTACTTGCTACTAGTGTTGTAAGTAAATCAATAAAAAAACAACGTTTGATTATGCAAACAAGTCGAATGTTGCAAGTTAATCGAAAAACTCTAATGAAATAAATTGAAAGACGTAATATCCTTCAATCACTCAATAATGTCAATTTTTGGGCATTTTCTGCTAGAGCACCACGTAAGGACAAAAATAATTCTGATGCTATAAGAGAAGTTGTTATTAAATTTTGTGCTCCAGACGCACACGTCTCTGAAAATATATATGTACATGTATAAGTTCATAATGTATGTAACATCTTGAACTAAGCACATGCCATAATGTACATATGGGACCGCATGCGGTCACAAAAGGATAGATATATATACAATGGACTGTGAATAGATGTACTCATGACCACATATATGTGGCATCCAAGTGGACTATAAATCTACTCATGAAACATCTTCCCTCTCTTCGCCCTACTAGAAGTAGCACGTCCACGACCTGGGGATGTAGTGGAGGGAGATGCCACTACAGATTTCATCCGTGTGGTCCTAGGTGTCTCCAAGCATGCCTGCAACCTAACCTGCACATTCATAAACAATAAGTTTTTAACATCCAAAATTTTAAAATACCTTCAAAATTTAGAAACTTGTACAATCTAGTTAAAATGCATGTGCAATCTTACCGCAATGTCATGATCCCTATCGATTTGTTGTTGACGCGTTGCAGGGACAACAATAGACTCACGAGGGGTAAGCTACATACAAATAATTAATTTTCAAATTAATTATTTCACACATATATATACCTACAAAATTTGATATTGTAGATTTAAGTTTAATAAGAAATAATGAACCTCCAAAATTTAACAAATTTAAAAAATTGTGTACCTCGGTTAGTGGATTTGTAGATGCTATGGCAGTATCTACAGCAGCCTCCACAGTCTGCATATATGGAGGAGTCTCTGTAGCAGTCATAAGCTATACAAAAAACATGTACGAATCAATTTATTAAAATCTACTTAAGAGCTATACAAAAAACATGTACAAATCAATATTTAGTTACTCAAGAAAGAATAAAAATACATTATTAAATTTTATCTTCTATTTAGGCTAAATACATAGGATCTATAAATGTTAGCATGGAGGCCATCTATCTTCGTAAGATTTTGACAAACTTTTGTATTTAATCTAGGTAACCCATAGTCATCTTCTATGACAATTAGAGCATCATTCAAATTTGAAGAACTTTTAAATCTAACATCACCAGACCAAACATATAGATCAGACGAAGAGTAGACTAGAGTTGTATATCCTTGGTGGGCAAGTGTGTTGCAAATATATAGATTATAATGCACTATTTATATGTATTTGTGTAAGGTAGCTGAGTTTGAGTTTTGGTGCACGAGCCTAGAGGATCTTACTTGTGTGTTATCCCTTTGGAAATAAATAACATAACCTCCTTCCACCTTGCTAGCTTAGATATCTTTATTTCAGGTTTTTATGTCCACGGAATTGTCCACCAACTTCGTGCACTTACCCTGTCAAGCGGTTGGGAGTCTGACTACCCAGGGTGGTCTAGCATCAAACACACACATATTTTTCTCCTTTGGTTTTTTAATGCTTTGATGAAGGGTTTTGTAAGTTATTATGGTTTCTACTTTACTGTTGGTCATTACAGGTCATCTCGATGTTGTGTGAAAAAGAGCAACACAATGATCACACAATTTCTAAACAAGCAAAGCACTAGAAAGTTGAGAGCTCAACTACCTTATGATCTAAGACTGTAAATTCCTTGTATTAGACTGTACAACTACTACATAGACCATACATATCATGTATGTTCTTGAACCTACATGTTTTCCAGTTCTATAATCTCCTTTGTAGAATCTAAAGTCTTATCTTCTCCTGCTCCGCTACCTGTCACATCTAGCTCATCCCAGAATCTTCCTAAACAAGCTAAGTTTCTCTCCCCTCTTGTATATTGATAAAGTTATTGTTTATCACTTAGTCCATTTCAAGTTGGAATGAATTATTTTTGTCATGCTTAATTGATGTTGGAAGTTAATTAGATAATAATTGTCTACCTGTTTATAATCCTTGTACCTTTTTCAGTAGAAATTTTAAATAAGGGTATAAATATGACCAATACATTATAGCTCCTCAAACCCATTATGAGGTGTGGCATAATATATAATAGAATACAAGCCCTTGATTCATCCCTCACACATGGAAACATGCACAAATTTAGCTCATGTTTGATCTATGGGAAGAAACATGGATAACTTCAAACTGGTAGTTTGTTGTTGTTATGGGTACTCTTAAGGAATCAAATGGTCCAATGTTTCTTCTTAATTTTATTAGAGTGAGAATAGAGGATCCTTGAATTTTCCAAGGTCACCCTACTAGGTTTTAGTGAATGAATATTTATATATGACCAATCGTTAGATTTCTTACTCAACAAACCTAAAAGTACTACCTAGGTTGACTAAGCCAAGTAACCCTTTTGAAAAAGTTAATATTAGAAGTGTATGGGATAGGTTCGTAGGGGGTGGATAGGTTGGAGTTTAACTTATCCTAAACCTACAAACATGTCCATGATGTCTAATAAATTAGGTCTGAGACACATGGAGGATTATGCATATGTTCAATAACATGTGCAGTGATTTGTGAGGGGTTGGGATGGAGAATACTTGTTATCTAGTAGAAGCGAAGTGGATATAGAGTGAGACATTTCCTTAAGTTGTTCAAGTTATGTGTGAATGAGATATATATCATTATAGTTGTAACACACGTCATGTTTCCAAGTGTTGGGAATACATTTAGGTACTACAAATTACCCCCATTTCAATATAGTATTGATAAATGTTGGATTAATAGATAAGAAACAAGTAAATACAAACCTCACTTCTTGATCATACAATGATGTTGTAAATTCTTAAATCTCAGTACACCAATCCATATAAAACTTATAATCATATGGAAAGGATGCATAGATTTTTTTAGATAAAGGGTACAAGAGGATTTAATAACCTTTTTTACATTTCTTCATCACTCTTATCATTCATTTTGATTACGAGTTGATCGCTTCCACCTTGTCAAGTATCTTTTCCTTTGTGACTCATGGTGTTACATATCTAGAGGTAGTTATTGAGAATCAAGATATAGTCTAGGTAAATAAGTAGATATGGGAAGATATCATTTTACATTGGATTGAGAAGTTCATCATGTACAAATAATATACCTATGACAGTGCAGTACGTGTCATTATTTTGGATGTTGGGAACATGTAGACCATGTGTATCCAGTTTAGTACTACAAACGAGACATAAGGGAATTTATCAACTGGCCCGAGAGGATCAAGAAGATCAAGAGGATTGGGTTAGTAACCACCTAGAAAAAATACTTATGAGATTTCTATTTCTGGATCTAGAGGATAGGGTCCACATCCATAATAATCACTTAATAATCCTCTTCACCTAAAGTAAGCACCTCAAGTCTATTATGACATGTATCTCCAATGAAAAAAAATTTAGAGGTATTGAAAATGCAGCAGAGCATGTGTACAAGTGTGAGATACTATGGTATTCTAAGCAAATTACAACTTTATATATGGTTGCTGTTGTATGTATTTTATATACGTTGAGTATAAGAAAGTGAAACTCATGTACACAGAGGTCCAAGAATTAGAAACAAAGTGTTTAAAGAGATTTGTAACTAACCTGCGTAAAACTCATGCGAGGCATGCTAGTAGCTTCAGTTCCCTGAGCAGATGATGACCCGCCAGGCTCCTGTGTATAAAAGATAAAAATATTAATACATGTACAACATACACGTGAAACAAATTATAATAATAATCTAGTGCAATTAAATGATTTATTAAAAATGTAAGTTTTTACAACTTGAAACTTACGTTTGAAACACGCCTAACCGCAGTAGCTAGCATGTCAACACCGGATGTTTCCTTCACCGGCTCTTGCTATTTAAAATAAAATAAAAAATTAGTTTTTTACATGTATGTACATGACGTACAATCATATATATATTAATATCTCAAACATGTGAATTAAACTATTGTACATATATATATTATTTAAATTTATTTAAAATTTACCTGTGAAAGACCAATATCAGTGGCTCCAGTTCCAAAAACATTCCCCAGCATCTCATCTATAGAAAAAAAATCCTGTGAACCAGCAAATGATGTCTCGCCTGCAGTGCATACGGCAGCACATGATCCACAGTGGTGTGGTGCACTAGAACTGGCGCCTCCACCAACATCACCGGATGCAATCTGGGTGCTATGCTGGGTGAGAGTGTCAGTGAGCTCCCTCAATGCATGCAATGTATCAATCTCCATAACCTCCTTCACTGTAGGAGGGATAACTGAAGGCAGTGGGGGTTTTGGGGCATGGGGGATCCTAGGCGACCTACGCGTGCACCAGGTCTACTCTGTGCAGAGCCACCTCCTTGACCAAAAAAGTCTGAAAAGTCAAAATAATTCGGGACCTCATTGAGCACAAACTCACAATATAATTTCTTCAAAAAATAAAGAGGAACCTCATTGTTGTTGCATGGTGGATAATCAAAAACCATCCACCATCGGTCCCAAAAACTGTTTTTGATTCTATCATCATGGCACCAATGGATTGGGAACCGTTTGCAAGTAACTGCAGGGGGGGCATTGGTTCTAGGGTCGGTAAATAATGCACAAATGAGGTCTTTTCCAATTTTTTTGTCTTTGACGGCCCACATGAGATAGTTTATCCGCATACCACTGCCTACAGTCACTTCTAAAGGTGTTCCATCTATGTATTTGGTTGGTTGCAGACTAGACTTCGCCAATCAATGTTTGCAATGTATTGGCTAAAGTCATGCGGGATTGGATTTGTAGCATGATTTTGTCTTATAGTTTGAATTAGGTTCTCAATGACAATTTTATTTTCTTGGATTCTTCCAATGATATTATCTTGCGTTCCTGTTGGCTCAGTGGGGACAGACAGGAGCCAAAGGGGGGAGTGGCCTCTATGTTGGGAGGAGAAGGTTTGAGGAATCGGTTCCAGAGAGGCCAGGTTGCGTAGGGGGGTTTTCCCCGAGGAATGGAATTTTTTTTTATTTTGTTCCCTATGGGTTGATCAAGGGAGGAACTGTTTGTGACGGTCTCTGCACCCGCGCCCGCGGCCCCCGCGTGCCGACTCAACTGACTATTGAAAGACAAAAAAGGTTATACAAAACAAGAGCATAGGCACTGAAAAAACAAAACCATGTGTAAATGCAAAAAAAAAAAAAAAAATAAAATGCAAAAAAAACAAACCTATTTTTTTTTTAAATGCACCCAAAAACATGCCATTACAACTCCCCGGGCCCTTCCTCTCCCTGTCCTTGCGCGGGAGGAACCCCCTTTTTTTGGTTCGAATTCTCGGATCTCCAGCATGATGTGACCTAGCCGCATGAGCAAACTCTTCTATTTGGATAGTATTGCTGAAGTCCTGCGATGTGAAAAACCCTGTTTGGACCTTAATAGTTCAGCGTTCGTTCGATCCCCCCCCCCCGCCCAATGAAAAATTAGAATATAAGAGCTGGCACAGGGACTGTTACATTTTGTCTCGAGTTACGACGATCGCGGTTTATACCCGCTGTGGGTATTTTGTATATCCGGTCTTGCTTTCCCTTAAGCAGAGAGAATAGGTTCGGACCTAACGATTTTTTTTTTTTTTAAATTTTCAATAACCGCGCTACTGCATACCTTCCCCAACGCGATTCATTGGCACGCACCGCTGCTTTCAGCATCTTTTTCTTTGTTTGTTGTATCCCCCTCTGCCCTCGGCGTTTTCGTTTTGGTACCTTGAGTTATTGGGTCTGTCTTTCTGTCCACGAGAATTTGTTTGTTACAGCCTTTATTCCCATTTACCCCTTTGGCAGCGCCCCCCCCGTGCATCTTCCCAGGGTCACACTTAATCTTTATAACCCACTTGATTTTCCTCTGTTTTGTTAATATTACGGTGTCCGCATTCACGGAAATTACCAATACCTTTTAATTATTTGCCAACTACTACTCCTTGTTTTTTTAATCTCATTTAAACTTTATTGTTATGTCAACTTTCCATGGATTGAATCCCAAGTACCGGTTTTGAACTTGATTTAGGTGTTCACTAAAATTTTCCTAAATTTGGTGCTAGCTGGGGGAGAGTGTCAGTGCATGCTCCCTCAATGAGCAATTGGTATCCCAAAATCTCATAACCTCCTTCACTGTAGGAGGGATAACTGAAGGCAGTGGGGTTTTGGGGCATGGGGGGGGATCCTGGCGACTACGCGTGCCACTCGGTTCTACTTGTGGCAGAGCCACCTCCTTGACCAAAAAGTCTGAAAAGTCAAAATAATTCGGGACCTACATTGAGGCACAACCTCAATATAATTTCCTTCAAAAAATAAAGAGAACCTCGTGTTGTTGATGGTGGATAATCAAAAATCCATCCCCCTCGTCCCAAAAACTGTTTTGATTCGATCAGCATGGCACCAGGATTGGGCACACCGTTTTGCAAGTACTGCAGGGGGGGATTGAGGTTCTCGGGTCGGTAAATTAATGCAAAATGCGGTAATTTACAATTTTTTTGCTTGACGGCCACATGAGATAGTTTATCGCATACCATGCTCAGTCAACGTTCCTAAAGGTGTTCCATCTATGTATGGGGTTGGTGCAGACTCGACTCGGCCAATCATGTTTGCAAATGTATTTGGCTTAAAGTCATGCGGGATGGATTTGTAGATGATTTTGTCTGAATAGTTGAATGAGGTTTCTCAAGGAAAATTTTATTTTCTTGGATTCTTCCAATGATATTCATCTTGGGTTCTGTTGGTCAGTGGGGACAGAAGGAGCCACAGGGGGCCCGGCTCTATGTTTGGAGACGGGTTTTGAGGAATGTCGGGGGTTTTGAGGAATGTTCAGTGGGTTTAAGGAATGTTTTCGCGGGTTTGCACGAGCCCGAGCTTTGGCCGACCAAACTGATAAACCAATAAAATTGTATATATAACCCAAAACAATTGCACAAAAACCCATTGTAAATGCCAAAAAACAAAAAACCTAAATAAAAGAAAAAAAAAACAACCTAAAATGCAAAAAAAAAATTGTAAATCCGGGACTTACCTCCTCGTCTTGGCGACATGGTTGAATCTATCGTATCGAAGTTGATGCGCATTTTGAGATAGGATTGAAATGTAGCGAGTGAAAAACTTTAGGAAAGTAGCGGTTCGAAATGAATGAAAAGTCGGGAAAATAACGAGTCGGGGAATGTAAAATTTTTTTCAGAGTTCCGCGAGCGACGGGTGATAACCTACGTCGTGTATAAACCGTGATCGCAGAGAAACAGGTCGGTAATTATCCGAACCTTTATTCAATAACCGCGCTCACGGTATTAGCACCGTGATTCGCGGTACCTTTATTCGGGTTTATGTCCACGGAATGATCCACCAACTTCGTGCACTTACCCAGGGGTGAAACAAATTAATATAACCACAATGCACTAGGTTTCCGCATTCACTAATACCAATACCCTTTTAATTAAAACACATGCATATATAAAATATTACCCGAGGATTTGAATCAATATGGGGAACTTAGATTTTAGGTGTTCTCGTAAAATATCGAAATATCATTATGTTTCCTTTTTATTCTTTTCTTTCCCTAATCTCTTCATTTTTCATTTGTATGTTGTAGGGATGGAGGCGCTGGAAACATGAGGGAAACTAGTGGATCTTTTCTTTAGATCTAGATTTGCAAAGGGAGGAGACTTCCTCCATTTTACTCTTCAATTTTCGTTTAGATGAATATTAAGTTGTATTTGTAAAGTTATCTATTTGTCTTTTTGTAGGACCGCACCATCATCTCGTTATGGATTTGTTTTTCAGAAATTTCCTCGAGTTGAATCATTTTGGGGAAATATTTTCTTTGTTAACCTAAGAGTATATGCCATTATATATATATATATATCTATATATACACATACATAATACAGACATAATACTAAATACTACATACATAAATACATAATACATACAACATTACAGATATACACACCACACACCACACAAAACACAACACCCACACACAACACACCACACACAACATATATACATACATAAAATATATCTTAGATCTACCCTATGTTCCATAAAATTCATTTAAGTTATTTTTTGGGTTGAAGATAACATTTTTTGAAAAAGTTCACGCACAGGTGACCAATGTTGGTCGCTTAATTTTTTGGTTATTTTGTGCTACCAACACCGGGTAAGAGTCAGTGCAGTTCTGAAATTCGGTCTACATTATTTATAAAAGTTATATATAAATATATGTAGTGTCAAAGATATATATATATATATATGTAGTATGTATAAATTTTTATGCTACTTCAATATTCCTATATTTGTATTCTTTTATTTTCAAAGTAACATCACGAACTCTAATTTTAAAGGTTGAAGTATTGAGTTTGTAAACAGGTTTCAGAGACTGCGTCAAGTATCATTGTCGATGTAAGTTGGTGACCAACGTCGGTCACTATGGAAAAATAGTTTGTTTTAAAAAACAAAATATATAAACGTAATATATTGAACAAATATAATGTAGATATATCAAATGAGTTCACAAATTTTTTCTTTTAAAAACTGTTTTGTAACAAAATTACATAAGTGCAAAAAGACAACTTCTTCTTGATTACAATTCACTAAATTGTAATAAATTTTCCTTTGTAACATGTTTAAATTGGAACTATAGGGTTCATTCAACCACAGTGATCTAATTTGAAGGAAGAGGAATAAATTTCAACTCTACTAAGATAATTTACTTTCTTTTTACAATCAAGAATGACAAACATTTCAAGGGGAGAGAAAAAAACATGTTTTTCATGTTTTTCAAATTAAAGAAGACCACTCAAAAAGTTTTAAAAATTAAGATAAAAATTGATTGAATTCTAGATTTGAAAATAACAATACATGTCCATTTAAAATACAACTTAGAACCCTCTTTCAACATTTCAACTAAATAGCTTGATAATTAAATTTACAAGAATCTCTCCTTTTAAAATAACAAGTTATACACGCATTCCAATTCAAAGGTTGAAATGACATGATAAATTTACAAATGGATCTTCATTGTGGTCTCAAAATAAAAAGTCTTCATATCATGAAATCTTGAAACTCCATAAGATTTCATTCATCTCCAACAATAAAAAAAGAAATGAAGCAATGGAAACACGGCCTCTCCAACCTGTATTCCAAGGAGACGCGTTTAAGCCAACCTTCTCATGGACCCTCGGGGGACCCAACATTGGAGAACTAAGGAATACTTGCCAACATGGTGGAAACTCTGTAAAAGGAATTCAACTAATACATAAAATTCATGTCACCTAAGCTGGACACAGATAAGATCAATACAACAATAATGAATAACAATATACAATTTTCTAATACATTTAGGATTCAATTCTAAGCCAAAGGAAAAGAGAAAAGGGGAACCACCTTCGAGTACTCCAAAATGAACTATTGGGGTTCAACCAATAACCTCCAAGTGCACATCAAAAACACTCAAAATATCCTTATTCTCCAATTTAGAACTACATAAAGTGTAGAAATTTCCTTTTCCTACCCCATAGGTTGAATACCCTAATCACACTCCCTCAACAATACCTCACAACTCCCTTTTCCCTCCCAATGGTGCAATTTTTTTCTCCCCACACCTTCTTAAGGTCAAATTATTACCCAAATCCCATGTTAAAAACACATGTACAGCCCTCACATTTTACAAAAAACAAACACAAAAATAAAATAAAATACAAGGTATTTAGACTTTACCGGCCATTGCAAAACCATCAATCCTAAATTAACAATATCAATCCCTTTCCAAGTCCAAGTACCAAATCAAAAAAAAATCTCCCAAGCTCCAAAACAAGCAACCCAAGCAAAATCCATTAAATCTGCAAGTGTGACAACTAAAACAAAAGAAGTAATCCCCAAAACTACCCAAAAATAAGCACATTAAATAGAAAAATGAGGAGAGGAGGGTGAGGTGGATTCAGTAGGATGCCAACATCACTTTCTCTCCCATCCACCTCACATTCCAAAACAAATACCAAGAATCATAAATGTATGGTTTGACGATTGACAATGTTTCCATCAACAACAACCACTTACTCCATACTTCCAAGAACATAATTAAGAGGGTTTGGAAGAAAGTGAAATTAATTCCTCTTTTCCTTCAAAACACATTACTGAAGGCCTATTTTTACCACTTACATCATAGCTATGGTTGGTGAGTGAGGAGTTTAAGAGGTTGCTACAGCTTAACTAGTCCCAAAGC
Source organism: Taxus chinensis (assembly GCA_019776745.2). Classification (NCBI taxonomy): domain Eukaryota; kingdom Viridiplantae; phylum Streptophyta; class Pinopsida; order Cupressales; family Taxaceae; genus Taxus; species Taxus chinensis. The sequence continues at coordinate 660,079,074 of CM034152.1, forward strand.
CTTATAAAAGGTTGCCTCCAAATCCAAAATGTCGAGATTTGAAAGTGAGGTGAGTACACAAAACAAAAAGTAATAAAATCCATATCAAATCAATAATATACACGGAATATCTACCAACATTAATTTCCAACATAGTCACATCTTAATGTAGTATAATCGCACGATAATTAACTAAACAAGAGGAATTTAATAAAACAACATAAATGAGAATACTTACGATAAAATAGATCAATTACACAAAAAAAAAGGAAAGGAGGGAAAGAAAATACCAATCCTGGTTCCACAGTGAGGTGACCCCCATGGGAACCTCCTAAAAAAATCAATCAATAACAAAAAAAAAGATACCGAACAAAATGTGCAGGTTTAAATTTGTTGCAAAAATATAGATTCTTCTATGGTAGTATCCTAGTCATTTTAGTGTATTGTGATAGTATTTCTGTAACTAGTCAAACCAATACCCTTTGGCAGCAAGGATGCATTCAAATACATCAATAATAAAACAAACATACGTATCTATCAATTAAAATCATCATATAACGTAGCTAATTATAAAAAAAGATAAGAAATTCTAGTAATTGTTTAAATTTTATAAAAACATTACAATTCTACCATTCATTAACACAAGGAGATCACAGACTAAGCTTGATTGCGACACAAATCAATACGTCAAGAATCCAAAGCGGTTGGCATATGATAAAATAAAAACCACTAGGATCATCATTAGTACTAAAATCATATATCATGCCTCTAGGAGTCCATTACAATCACAACATGAGTCACAAACCACATATCGATAATTAAAAAATATCGTATACTAATTTATTCATCATGTCAACCAAAAGAATAATAATGTCAATGTCTCTAATCAACATAATCGAGTCACAGTATAATAAGTGGTCAAAGAGGAGGGACTTACATCCCATTTCCCTTAAACTTGACTTCCTCTCTTATTC